>CM041786.1:75331825-75363530 GCA_023375725.1 Nephotettix cincticeps | reverse complement strand
TTATTCCACCCCCAACATTGGTCCTTAAACGATCCGGATTTGGATTTAAGCGACATGGACCTAATAGTTCACTAATTATCGACCCTTTGTTTTCACAATAATACCCTTAATCCCCTATATAACCCCTTATCTACTGTCCCTGTCTATTTTTTTTATTTTTCTCTCAATTTGATTCTTTTTACTGTTTTTATTTTCCTTACCTTTCTTATTTTATATGATATCTCTTCTCTTATGTAACGTGTCTCGTCAGCTCATGTTGTTTTCAATAATAAATGCACGAGAAAATAATAAACTGTATACTGGATTGTAGATTGAACATTTATTTCACTGCTAAGTCAATTTAACAATTATGGCTCCTCCAAAAATTGTTGACTTCAAGTTTGAAACCTATCAAAGACTTACTGATATAACTAAGAACAGGTTGTCTAGTATTAAGTTGATTGTCGATAAGTTATTTGCCCAAACTGAACCATTATCCATTGTCCAAGTTAAAACGTTAAATGGATATTTAGCTGAGCTGCAGAAGAAGCGGGATGATTTCGAGTCAAACGTACAGCGTGTTTTAACAGTTTCGGGAGAAGATGATGTGATCGATTCCGTATCTCGTGACCAAGATGAGATTAACGATCTCTTCATTCAAATTTCGAGTCATATCGAATCTATGATCCCCAACAAAGAACCTCAAATCGACAATGAATTAACTAGCGTAAATAACGGATCTTTATCCTTGTCTCAATCTAATGTCCGGTTACCTAAACTTGAACTTCCTAAGTTTTCTGGTGAATTGACTGCTTGGACTTCCTTTATAAACCTCTTTGATGCTACGATTCATCACAATGATTCACTTTCCGATGTGATGAAATTCCAGTACCTCTTAAGCGCCTTAGATAGAGAACCGTTGAACCTAATCCGAAGCCTCACCATAACAGCTCCTAATTACACGGTTGCATACAATATCCTACAAGACAGATATCACAATGACCGTCGCTTACAGCTCGTCCATCTAAATAACTTGTTAGATCTACCTCAAATAAGTAGTTCCCACATTCCGGGTATTCGTCAATTTGTGAATACATTTAACGAAAATACTCAAGCTTTGGTCGCTCTGAAATGTGATATATCAAAATCAGACTCTCTAATGGTAGCAACTCTACTACGCAAAATGGACGTGGATCTCCGCACTCGGTTAGAGTCTTTCCGTTCGACTTCTGGTAACGTAACTAAACATACCTTGCCTTCTACTAAGGAAATCATTGACTTTTTGACTACTGTATGTACGAACCTAGAAGATGCTACAATATCTAATATTACTCAAAAGCAAACATTTCGGTCCGCTAAACCTACAGTTAGTAATCCTAATTCCTTTCCAAAGAAACCTATTACAATGGTAACATCCACTCTACCTATTCCTAGTACTAAAAATACCATGGAAACAAAAGTACCATGCTTCATATGTAACCAAAACTCTCATAAGATTTATACTTGTAACAACTTCAAAGCAAAAACACCCCAAGAACGTTTCCAGTTAGTGAAACAAAATAGAAAATGCGTTTCTTGCCTAGGATCACATGATACTAAATCATGTCAATCTCAATACAGTTGTAAAATGTGTAACAAACGACATCATACTTTATTGCATTTTGATGAAAGAAACCCTCATTCAAGTGGTAATAATCACATAATTTCTAACTCTTTAATTTCTAGGAAAATCTCTGAAAATAACTCTAGTAGGAAATCTGATTCAATCATTCCAGTATTGAGCTCTCAAAATAGTACTTCTTCATCTAACCACCACAGGACAACTGTATTACTTGGTACTGCATTAGTGCAACTATGTTCTCCAGAAGGAATTTCACATGTTTTCCGTGCGCTTCTTGATTCTGGAAGCATGTGTAATCTTATAAGTGAATACGCTGCTAACATCCTCAATATTCAGCGTCAGAAATCTAGTATTCAAATCTCTGGCATAGACCAACAAGTATCAAAAAACAAAGGACAAATCGTGGTAGATTTCAAAACATTATCTGGACAGTATATTGCTTCTAATGAACCTGCATTGATTCTTGACAAGTTAACAGTTGATCTCCCTCGCGCACCTTTGTCTAATGATTTGTTAAAACAAATGAAATCCTATACTCTTGCTGACCCAACCTTCCATATACCTAGCCGCATTGATGTGGTCATTGGTGCCTCTCTATTTCCTCAACTACTCACTAATGAGAAGTTTTCTCTTGGTCACAATAAACCACATGTCTTAGGAACGCATCTCGGATATGTTCTGATAGGCACGGCTCCCTGCATATCAACTCAATATAAGCAATCTAGTTCCATTCCTTCAACTACACTCAATGTTTGTTTGCACTCGATAAGTGAAGCAGATCTTCATAACTCAATACAAAGATTTTGGCTTCAAGAAGAACCCCCTGTGCGATCCTCTAAAACTCACGAAGAAGAGCTTTGTGATCAGCATTTTAGTAAAACCCATACTCGTGATACTGATGGACGATACATAGTGCGTCTTCCATTTAAGGAACCAACCACTGTCCTTGGTGATTCAAAAACTTCTGCTCAGATGCGTCTATCTGCAATGGAACGTAAATTCACTTCTAATCTGCGTTTCTCAGAATTGTATCATGATTTCATGGATGAGTATATATTTCTTTAGGTCACATGTCCGAATGCAATGACATAAATCTTAGCCAACCACACTACTTTCTTCCGCATCATGCTGTACTCAAAGAAAGCAGTAGTACGACTAAACTCAGGACTGTTTTCGATGCGAGTTGTAAAACGAGTTCAGGGCTCTGCTTAAACGAAATTCTATTGACAGGTCCTAAACTTCAAAACAACATTTGTGATTTATTGTTACAATTTCGCAAATACAACTATGTGTTTTGTTGTGATATTCGTCAGATGTACCGTCAAATTGTGATTCATCCTGATGATAGGGATTTTCAATTAATACTGTGGAGAACACAATCTCATGAACCCATTTCTACTTACAAGCTTAACACCGTTACTTATGGTATGAACAGCTCTCCGTATCTTGCTATTAAAACATTACATCAGCTAGCCGACGACGAAGGTCAGTCATTTCCAGATGCCGCTCATGTTCTACGGAATAACACATACGTTGATGACATCATAACGGGTGCTGATACTGAATCAGAAGCTATAATGTTACAACAAAATCTTGTCACTTTATTATCTAAAGGTTGAACTACGAAAATGGGTGTCAAACTCACCTAAAATATTGTCTAATATACCTGAAACTCATTTGGAAACTCCAAAATTTCTCGATAACTCTGAAACTCCACAATTCAAAGTGTTAGGTCTTCAATGGTCTCCTACCACCGATGCATTTTCATATAATGTCAAAACTCCTGCTACAAACAAACCTTCCACTAAACGCTCTGTTCTCAGTACAATTGCCCAGATTTATGATCCCTGTGGATTTTTAGTGCCATTTATTATGCTTGCAAAATGTTTTATGCAATTGCTCTGGACTAAAGGATTATCCTGGGATACTACATTACCTTCTGACTTAAGTTCACAGTGGAACTCTTTTTGTGACAATATTAAATTGTTGTCAAACATTACAATCCCTCGATCTTTTGGATTTTCATCTTCATGCAATATAGAACTTCATGGATTTTGCGACGCTTCCGAACGAGGATATGCTGCAGTGATCTATTTAAGATGTCTATCCCTCACACAAAATGTTTCTATAAAACTCCTAATGGCCAAAAGTCGTGTAGCGCCACTTAAACGTGTTACAATACCAAGGTTAGAACTATGTGCAGCGCATCTACTGGCACAAATGGTTTCCCATTGCAAATCTATATTTTCTAACAAGTTTTCTTTCGATAACATTTATTTATGGTCAGACTCAACCATAACTTTGACATGGCTTCAAACTCCGCCATATAGACTAAAAACATTTATCGCTAATCGTGTGTCACAAACTCAAGAGATAGTACCAATCGAATCTTGGAGACACATTTCATCGAAAGACAATCCTGCCGACTGTGCTTCGCGAGGACTTGTAATGTCACAGTTATTAAATCACCCTCTCTGGTGGAACGGTCCGTCATGGCTTGCATTGCCACCTTCCGATTGGCCAAAATCCAAATTTAATCTCATCGATCTAGATTCTTCACATGAAATTAAAGAAACTCCACTTCCTATCTTGGTTACCTGTCCACAAGAAGAATGGTCCTTATTAACAAAATTTTCCTCTTGGACTAAGTTACAACGTGTTATGTCTTACGTATTACGATTCATTCATAACTGTTGTAAGTCTCCTCACCGTTTTGGAAATCTCTCTATTCAAGAACTTCAAGAATCTCAATTGAAAATTTTTTCTTTAGTACAACGTTCATCTTTCCCAAAGGAGTATACTTTGTTGCTCAAACAAGAAGATTGCTCAACGTCTATTCAACGCCTCAATCCCTTTCTCGATTTCAACAATCTAATCCGTGTTGGTGGACGATTGAAGCATTCATCGTTGTCATATGACACAAGACATCCTATCTTACTACCTAAGCGTCATCATACTGTCGATTTATTAATTGATCATTACCACATAAAATATCTTCATGCAGGGCCACAGTTAGTTCAATCATTGCTCTCGAAACATGTCTGGATACTTTCAGCAAGAAGTGTAATCCGTTCTCGAATTTACAAATGTCTAACATGCTTTAAACATCGTCCGAAAAACTCCGCCCCATTAATGGGTGAACTACCTGCATGTAGAGTGAATCCTGCTCGACCATTCATGTCAACAGGAATCGATTTTGGTGGACCATATGACGTTAAAGTAGCACATTTGCGTTTCCTTCGTTTAATCAAGGTGTATATCTGTATATTTATATGCATGGTAACCAAAGCCGTACATATTGAAGTAGTAACGGATTTATCAACTGAAGCCTTCATCGCTGCTCTTATGCGTTTTACATCACGACGTGGACTATGTTCCGATATATACTCAGACTGCGGCACAAATTTTATTGGTGCAAACTCAACGCTACGTAAGATAGTTAAATCAACTATTCACAACAATGACTCGCAGAACCAAATTCAACATTTCTTTAATGCTCAAGGAATAAAATTCCATTTCAATCCACCCGCTTCTCCACACCAAGGTGGACTTTGGGAAAGCGCGATCAAAAGTTCAAAACATCATTGGGAAATTGGGTATTGGGAAAGTCAATTTTGTCCCTCCCAGAATTTACTACTTTGACAATCAGAATTGAAGCTATGCTGAACTCAAGACCTCTGACTCCGTTGTCACACGATCCTTCTGACTTTTCTCCATTAACACCAGGACATTTTCTAATTGGTGCGCCGCTAGTGTCCATTCCAGAACAAGATTTTACCGAGATTCCAACAAATCGCTTAAAACACTGGCAACTGGCTCAGCAGTTCTTTCAGCGTATTTGGAAAAGATGGAGCCTTGAATATTTGCATACGTTACAACAGAGAACTAAATGGACAACAAACACAGGCAATTTAAAAATCGGTGACCTTGTACTTTTACAAACTCAAACTAGCCCATTAAATTGGCCTCTTGCGCGTGTTGTTGAAGTTTATCCTGGATCTGATGGAACAACACGTGTCGTGAAGATAAAGACTGCAACAGGAACATTAACACGGCCAGCTATCAAACTATTTCCACTACCAACCCAGTGAAGTTGTTGAAGTGATGACACTTCAAAGGGGCCGGTTATGTTGCGTTTAAAGTAAAGTAAGACTCATGAGCTTGACCATCACGCTTATTAATTATTATATGTTACATTTCCCAATCAATTCCAAGTTCCTCTTATATGATTTCTTTAACTTTCTCTTTGTTTTTCCATATAATTAATTTATTTCAAATATCACCATATGATTTCAATATTAATTATGTTTTGTTTATCTGATTTGTTTTTCTTTTGGTTGACATAGCAACCAGTCCAGTTTTCTTTCTTTACCATTTTTAAACTTTCATTTTTATCAGGTTCTTAATCAATTTTTAATGTAATGTCATAATTCTATAAAAAACGATGTCAAATTGTATTGATCAAGAAATATAAGACTCTGATAATATTGTGACTATTGAAGAATCGAACATGAAGAATGGTGTGGTGAGTGAAATGTAACAAAAACTAACAGGCCTAACTTTGTAACTTAATAATGTGAACTTTTTTTTGTGTTTAATCTCATATTTGTAAGAACCTGATATTTTGTAAAAAAAAAACAAAGTATATTTTGTATCCAGCCCTCTTTTTTCTGTATATTGGTCCTTCGAATTTATGCTATGTTTTAAATTTCTTTATTCCGCCCCCAACAGAGGATAAGGAAAAATTAATATTTTCCATATCAATTAATATTTTTGGATTAAACTTGGTATTTACCGTCATGTTGTTGATACCCACCCGTTTATGCTTAAAAATCATAGTTTATGGGTTTATGATGGCAGCAAACCTGCATACTCTTTTCCCATGTTAATCTTATAGGGAATAGGCAAATTCCTTTATTTATGGACAGATGTTGATGAAAGTTGGTATGTTAAAAATAAAAATGATTTATGGTAGAAATGCCTACTTTCAGTGTTCCTCACAGCAGCAAACTTGCACACTCTTTGCCATGTTAATCTTATGGAGAATAGGCAAATAAAACTCATGTTTATGGACAGATTTTTATAAAACTTGCCATATACTATTATTATTATTATATTATTGATTTGGAAATTCGCTGAGTATGCAGGTCCGCTGCAACGGGGGTATTTAGTAATACTATTAATGTATGGTTTTATACTTTTGATTAGTACCATTAGTTTGATTAGTACCATAGTTGTAAGCCAGGTAACCAACATTTTAATCAAGTATAACCCTGTTAGAGCGACCCATGCATTGTAAGATTTAATATTTTTTTCTTAATTCTTTATAATCAGAAGTCTTTTAAAAATTAACATTAGAAATTATTTCTGTTATAAATCTGAAAATTTCTTATAATGAATTAGAGTGCAGTGGTATACAAAAGTTGGATCTGATTTGCCAAATATCATAGATAAATACAACAGATAATCTTAAAACAAATTAAATGAAAACTACTAATGATGTATTTCACTGTTAATTCTTTAGGTACCAGAGCCTTTAATTTTTTTTTTCAATGTGTCAACAATCAAAGAATACCAAAACCCAGTTTGGTATATGAAAAAGACCACATGAAATTTATCATTTTTGTATGGGTGGGGTTCATCATAACTACAAGGTTTCACTTCTACAAGGTCTATATAAAATTATAATCAAATCATAACTCAGAGGTTCATAACTCCAAAGTGTCAGAACTAAGAGGTCCCTAAAATTAAATAATAACGTGTGCATCATAACTCAAGAGGTTTCATATCTACAAGGTATCGTCAGTTCCAAAAGTTGTTGAATGGATAGCCGGTTGGCAATGGCAGGCATTTGAGCTCTGTCAACACTCGAAGCCAAGCAAATAATGAAATTAATTCGTGGCTTTGTGCTTGTCTATTTACTAAAATATACTAAATATACCATACCTTTTATAAATGTTAATTTATATTTTAATGAACGTATTTGTAGAAATATTTTATCCAATGCGCTAAAAATTAGCTAATCTTTTTATCAGTATTGTTCTGATCTTTTTATTTGCAGGTATATACTTTTTAATTATTACTGTTTAATAAATCTATCATGGTGTTATGAATTTGACATTTTTAATTTATGTAATACGAAAAACAAATGGCTATAATATCTATGTATGCTCATTGTTATGTGATACAACAATAAATTAATTAAGGGGAGTGGGGAGGCCCTATCTCCGCCATGGTAAATGTGTTATTTTTCTTATAAACTATAAAAGATATGAAGTGGAAATTTTATATCTGTATTTTTTATGTATTGTAAACCTACAGCACTAGAATTATTTTAGCATCATTTTTAATTGCTGAAAAAGATAATTTTTTAACCAATATTTTTTCAGATTTTTCTACATTCAAAATTGTTTTCTCAGCAACTATTTTTAAAGCAATAATTCTAGTACTGTAACTTGGTAATACATAGTTGTACATGCATAGAAAATTTCGCAATACCCTATTTTCTTATAGTTCCTGAGAAAAGTGTACCTCTGTACAACTTTTACAGAAAATTTAAAAAATGGTTTACCATCCCCAATTCCATTATCAGAACTACGGATAAAGGAGACGACAGCTTTATTGATTAGCACAATTTTTATGTAAGCCTAAGCTGAAGAAATAATACAGTTGGTACATCTCTACTTAAATAATATTTTATCAGACTGCATGTAAAGTATCTAAGTAGTTAAATATTGCGGGTTAAAAGCCAGAATCGGCATTTTCACCATTTTTAATTATTGAAAAATACCATTTTAAGCCCAAAATTGTCACATTTTTCGCACATTATAGGGCATAAACCATCATTTTTAACCCAAAATCAGCACATTTTCCCCATTTTAATAGAAAAAACCCCGTTTTAGCTCAAAATCATTTTGGGATTAATTTTTGCGCATCTCGTTTTAATCCCTAAAACTCCCACCTTTATTCATTTACCAATGTAGTGTATGATGCTTTAGAACATAATTTTCATTAAAAATAAACAAATATTTCACAAAGCACGCATCTTACAAGGTCCGAAAATCGATGCGGTACATAACACTGACACACACTACAAGAGCAAACAATTTGTAAAACTTCCGCCTTTATTCATATCCAATCTACTGTCTGATACTATACAACATCATTTTCATGAAAAATAAACCAAAATTTCACAAAACACATATCTTACAGAGTTTTAAAATCCCAAGTCCCCGCGCCGCGTACCGGCTCATGTCACTGCCGCAAGACTTATACCTGCATTTAGCATGTCTATTAATTTTTGCTATAGTGTCCATCTATCTTACTATTATTTCCATGACCTACTTAGAAATCCTTACCACTGCCTAATATCATACAACATCATTTTTATGCAAAATAAAACCACATTCACATGTGCCAAGTCCCATTGTTATAAAACGACCACATTTTTTGCACAATAATTTTGGCTGAAAATTTTTCAGAAAAAAGTGTGCCAAAAGATGCGCCTTGGTGAGATCGGACATAATTAGAAGGTGTTGATATCAAAAAGTTCTTAGTTTCCGAGATATCGGCAATTTTCTAACTTGAATGCACTGTACTGCGTACTGCGCAAGACTCACACCAGCATCAACACCTACATCTAGGTCCATCTATCTCAATATATCACTAGCATTAATCCATGACCTACTTATAAATCCTTACCACCTAATATACAACTCTCCTTTCTGTTTAATTACTCTTTAATAATTCTTCCTCTAGAACTTGTATTCTTTACATCTGCACGACATGTTCAATTGGACACATGTTTATATCCTCCATCTCCCACTTTGAATTTTTGTTTTTTCAAGTTCTATTTTTATACAATTGACTCAACCTCCTACATACATAGCCTTTGACAGTATTTGGTTTCATACTTATTGTCCTTATACACTTTTCAATCAACTTTAGAAGCAGACAATTCTTGAAATAACCAATTATTCTGCAATTGTAGTTTTAGTAGGATTAATATTTAACTCTTTCATGAGGTTTTGAAAAATTCCTCAACATTATCCGGGACAAACATTCTTAACATAGAAAAAGTATCTATATGCACATGCGACTTGCACTCAAGGATAGTCATTTACACTCACTCGAGTTCCTCACTTGTACTTGTATATGTTTTCGGCTATATATAAGTGTAGTATTTACCTAACTAAAACATACAACAATAAAGTGAATAAAATGGTTGATGTTGTAGTCAGGTTCTTTATTATTTGAGTCATCTGTGCCCCAAATACGTTTTTGACATGGATATGTCTTAGCTCTGGGGGTTGTTGACGATTTTTAAGATAGAAAACATATAAAAGGTTTCCATAGAAACTATTAGAACTATTATATTGAATGTTTAATATAAAATAATAAGAACAGCTGTTTAGACGAACTGAGACCATTACCTTCAGACATATCCATGATCCAACTTATTTCCCACAGGGAAGTCAATACAAACATTTTCAAATTGCCTAAGTATTAATTGATAGAAATATTTCGTTTGGCTATGAACTATAAAGTGACAAATTTCAATATTTTACCAATGTCACTATACAACATTTTGCTATCATTATTTATATTTAGTTACCTGAAATAATGTTGAATTCAGCAGATTCTAGATCAAGTTTGGGTCAGTTGTTGGAACAAGAGGCAAGACATGTTTTATTGATGGTGTTTAATTTTAACTGTTTCATCCGACCTATAGTTGTTTGATATTTACAATAAGTATGTGTGTGTGCAATAGTGTGCAAGTGTGAGTGCAACAGATCCCGGATCAAATTCACAACACATCAACTTGTTATTTGATTTTAACCTTTAATGTTGTTTCTGGCTTACCTTATAATGTTATGTACCTTTCTCAATGTATCTAAAGAAATATACAAAGTGTCCAGTTGAGAGGTATCAAAATATGACTATCCTATGGTATTAAAATTTAGTTTGTATGCTAACATGTCATAAATACACCTAAAAGAGTAAAGTTCAATATCATCACCAAAAGTCAATCAATGATCTATCTCCCTAACGTTTCTAGCAATCGTGTACTCCGTTGCACTCTTACCTACAAATAAATCATTATGTGGTATTGTACTCTGATCAGTACTGATTGTACTATGATCTAGTATATGCATGAAATTTGAGACTTTTATGTAAGATGCTGTACTATGTTACAAAACAAAATTGAATTTGTATAAGACTTTTACACATTATTATTTGATTGTACACTAACTTATTTTTAGTTATTATTCATTGATTGTGCACTAACTTATTTTGGTGTGCTTTTATAGTTGTTTTTTATCATCGAACTTACATTAACCTGGTGTTAAGATTGACTTTGAACACAATGAACTGTCATCAAGTCCCAGGCTTATTAGAAGACTGAAATCAAACATAAATAATCCATCCTACAACTGTCTCAATTACATTTAATTCACTGGTTTTTTTGTTTCATGTTTACTTATACCCCTGTCTTCTCTACTGAATGTTGTAAGTGAATTATAAGAGAACTGTAAATATGATATGTACTGTCTATGTGTATCTTCTCTAGTAATCATGTTGAGGAGAACTGTAAAATACTATATTCACTGGTGTCATTTGTTTAATATGTACTTGTACTGTGTGTATTTTCTAGAAACCACGTTGAGGAGAACTGTAAAGTGATATGTATTTTATGTGAAACGTTTCACACTGAATTATTGTAATATGTCAGAGGTTTGTAAGAGAACTGTAAATACAATATCTAGTTTGTTTAATGTGTACCTGTACTGTGAGTCTTGACAAACCCAATGTTGAACCAATGTACTATTATACAAGACAAAATGTGGGGTCCAATTAAAACAATTTTTACACATTACTAATCTCATTTCTTTGTGTGCTTTATAGTTTTTTGTGTTCAAACTTACAATAGCCTAGTGTAAGATGTGGACTCCCATCAAGTCCCAGGGTTATTAGAAGACTGATATCAAATGTAAATAATCCATTCTACAACAACTGTCTCTTTAACTACGATAACTACGATAACTGTCTGTTAACTTTAAATACGATATTTACATTCAATCAGCTAGTGTCTTTCGTTTTAGTCAAATTTGAGTTATAGGAGAACTATCAAGTATCATATTAACATTAAATTCACCAGTGTAATGTGCTTTACCTGTACTGTCTGTCTTTTCTAGTAACCATGTCGAATGTGACTTCTCTAGTAACCATATCGAATGTATAATGCTGTACTATTCTACAAAACAAGTGGGGTACAATTAAAAAAGATTTTTACACATCATTAATTGACTGATATCAAATGTAAATAATCCATTCTACAACTGTCTCAATTAACTGTAAATACGATATATATGTACAGTTAGCCAGTTTCTTTCGTTTTATGTCTACATGTACTATACCTATTCTCTAGTGTGAGCTATAGGAGAACTGTCTAGTATCATATTTACATTAAATTCACTGTTGTCATTTGTTTAATGTGTACTTATATTCTGTGTCTTCTCTATTAACCATGTCGAATGTGAGTTAAAGGATAACTGTAAAATACTATATTTACATTCAATTGACTTGTTTCATTTGTTTAATGTGTACTTGTCGTGTGTGTCTTCTTTAGTAACCATGTCTAATGCGACTGCAAAAAAACTATATTTACATTCAATTCATTAGTGGTGTAATGTGCCATACCTATACTGTATGTTTAAACAATTGACATCATCAAGTTGATATTCAATTTAGTCGTTAAGTTGTTGTAATAGTCAGAACTTATTCAGATTGACCACATAGAAACTGTGAAGTGTGTGGTATACTTTCACATTCAGAGTAAGTATGTAGTTTCACTCGAAGATGTGAAAACGTTTATGTCACGTTTCACACGAGCTTTACATCTTTACATGTTCATTTCACATATTTCTGTAAAATCACACAATTCAACAAATCCATTTTACACCACTAATGAATTGAATGTAAATATAGTTTTTTTGAAGTCGCATTCGACATGGTTACTAAAGAAGACACACATGACAAGTACACATTAAACAAATGAAACAAGTCAATTGAATGTAAATATAGTATTTTACAGTTATCCTTTAACTCACATTCGACATGGTTAATAGAGAAGACACAGAATATAAGTACACATTAAACAAATGACAACAGTGAATTTAATGTAAATATGATACTAGACAGTTCTCCTATAGCTCACACTAGAGAATAGGTATAGTACATGTAGACATAAAACGAAAGAAACTGGCTAACTGTACATATATATCGTATTTACAGTTAATTGAGACAGTTGTAGAATGGATTATTTACATTTGATATCAGTCAATTAATGATGTGTAAAAATCTTTTTTAATTGCACCCCACTTGTTTTGTAGAATAGTACAGCATTATACATTCAATATGGTTACTAGAGAAGTCACATTCGACATGGTTACTAGAAAAGACAGACAGTACAGGTAAAGCACATTACACTGGTGAATTTAATGTTAATATGATACTTGATAGTTCTCCTATAACTCAAATTTGACTAAAACGAAAGACACTAGCTGATTGAATGTAAATATCGTATTTAAAGTTAACAGACAGTTATCGTAGTTATCGTAGTTAAAGAGACAGTTGTTGTAGAATGGATTATTTACATTTGATATCAGTCTTCTAATAACCCTGGGACTTGATGGGAGTCCACATCTTACACTAGGCTATTGTAAGTTTGAACACAAAAAACTATAAAGCACACAAAGAAATGAGATTAGTAATGTGTAAAAATTGTTTTAATTGGACCCCACATTTTGTCTTGTATAATAGTACATTGGTTCAACATTGGGTTTGTCAAGACTCACAGTACAGGTACACATTAAACAAACTAGATATTGTATTTACAGTTCTCTTACAAACCTCTGACATATTACAATAATTCAGTGTGAAACGTTTCACATAAAATACATATCACTTTACAGTTCTCCTCAACGTGGTTTCTAGAAAATACACACAGTACAAGTACACATTAAACAAATGACACCAGTGAATATAGTATTTTACAGTTCTCCTCAACATGATTACTAGAGAAAATACATATAGACAGTACATATCATATTTACAGTTCTCTTATAATTCACTTACAACATTCAGTAGAGAAGACAGGGGTATAAGTAAACATGAAACAAAATAAATACCCCCGTCGCAGCAGACCTGCGTACTCAGCGAATTTCCAAATCAATAATATAAAAATAATAATAATATTTGACAAGTTTTATAAAAATCTATCAATAAACATGAGAATTATTTGCCTATTCTACATAAGATTAACATGGGAAAGAGTGTGTAGGTTCGCTGCTGTGAGGAACACTGAAAGTAGGCATTTCTACCATAAACAATTTTTATTTTTAACATTTATACCAACTTTCATCAAAATCTGCCCATAAATAAAGGACTTTGCCTATTCCCTATATGATTAACATGGGAAAAGAGTATGCAGGTTTGCTGCCATAATAAACACATAAACTATGATTTTTTAGCACAAATGTATGGATCTCAACCACATGAAGCTAAATATCAAGTTTTATCCAAAAATATTGATTCATATGGGAAATATTAATTTTTCCCTATCCTCCATAAGATTAACATTGGAGCCCCACAATACAACGTACTGTGTTTAGATTTTTTAATATCTCGGTAACCGTTGTAGATAGAAAAAAACTTTAAGGAGCTTAATTGTGTAGTTTTTTAAGCTGATTCCAATAGTGAAATATAAAATTAGAAACTTTTAAAAATTACATGTTAAAAACGCAAAAAACCCCATTTTGGGGTACAAAACCCCCCCAAACCAACTGTTCCTATTGACCGATATGGCTGGTTTACGAACTCGTCCGAGCATTTGTAGGAATACACGTCTCTACCAAATTTGGTCTCGAACGGACCATTTTTACGAGAGTTATCGTGCTAACAGACACATATATATATACATATATATATAAAAATTTTAACGACTATTGTTTTTGGTCTCTAGGCACCTAAAGAAGAAAAAATAACATGGTCCCGGGCTTAAGTCTTACCATGAGACCTACGGTAATAGCTTCTTCCCTATGGGAAATTCGCTAAAAACCAGTGAATTAAATGTAATTGAGACAGTTGTAGGATGGATTATTTATGTTTGATTTCAGTCTTCTAATAAGCCTGGGACTTGATGACAGTTCATTGTGTTCAAAGTCAATCTTAACACCAGGTTAATGTAAGTTCGATGATAAAAAACAACTATAAAAGCACACCAAAATAAGTTAGTGCACAATCAATGAATAATAACTAAAAATAAGTTAGTGTACAATCAAATAATAATGTGTAAAAGTCTTATACAAATTCAATTTTGTTTTGTAACATAGTACAGCATCTTACATAAAAGTCTCAAATTTCATGCATATACTAGATCATAGTACAATCAGTACTGATCAGAGTACAATACCACATAATGATTTATTTGTAGGTAAGAGTGCAACGGAGTACACGATTGCTAGAAACGTTAGGGAGATCGATCATCGATTGACTTTTAGTGATGATATTGAACTTAACTCTTTTAGGTGTATTTATGACATGTTAGCATACAAACTAAATTTTAATACCATAGGATAGTCATATTTTGATACCTCTAAACTGGACACTTTGTATATTTCTTTAGATACATTGAGAAAGGTACATAACATTATAAGGTAAGCCAGAAACAACATTAAAGGTTAAAATCAAATAACAAGTTGATGTGTTGTGAATTTGATCCGGGATCTGTTGCACTCACACTTGCACACTATTGCACACACACATACTTATTGTAAATATCAAACAACTATAGGTCGGATGAAACAGTTAAAATTAAACACCACCAATAAAACATGTCTTGCCTCTTGTTCCAACAACTGACCCAAACTTGATCTAGAATCTGCTGAATTCAACATTATTTCAGGTAACTAAATATAAATAATGATAGCAAAATGTTGTATAGTGACATTGGTAAAATATTGAAATTTGTCACTTTATAGTTCATAGCCAAACGAAATATTTCTATCAATTAATACTTAGGCAATTTGAAAATGTTTGTATTGACTTCCCTGTGGGAAATAAGTTGGATCATGGATATGTCTGAAGGTAATGGTCTCAGTTCGTCTAAACAGCTGTTCTTATTATTTTATATTAAACATTCAATATAATAGTTCTAATAGTTTCTATGGAAACCTGTTATATGTTTTCTATCTTAAAAATCGTCAACAACCCCCAGAGCTAAGACATATCCATGTCAAAAACGTATTTGGGGCACAGACGACTCAAATAATAAAGAACCTGACTACAACATCAACCATTTTATTCACTTTATTGTTGTATGTTTTAGTTAGGTAAATACTACACTTATATACAAGTACAAGTGAGGAACTCGAGTGAGTGTAAATGACTATCCTTGAGTGCAAGTCGCATGTGCATATAGATGTTAAGAATGTTTGTCCCGGATAATGTTGAGGAATTTTTCAAAACCTCATGAAAGAGTTAAATATTAATCCTACTAAAACTACAATTGCAGAATAATTGGTTATTTCAAGAATTGTCTGCTTCTAAAGTTGATTGAAAAGTGTATAAGGACAATAAGTATGAAACCAAATACTGTCAAAGGCTATGTATGTAGGAGGTTGAGTCAATTGTATAAAAATAGAACTTGAAAAAACAAAAATTCAAAGTGGGAGATGGAGGATATAAACATGTGTCCAATTGAACATGTCGTGCAGATGTAAAGAATACAAGTTCTAGAGGAAGAATTATTAAAGAGTAATTAAACAGAAAGGAGAGTTGTATATTAGGTGGTAAGGATTTATAAGTAGGTCATGGATTAATGCTAATGATATATTGAGATAGATGGACCTAGATGTAGGTGTTGATGCTGGTGTGAGTCTTGCGCAGTACGCAGTACAGTGCATTCAAGTTAGAAAATTGCCGATATCTCGGAAACTAAGAACTCTTTGATATCAACACCTTCTAATTATGTCCGATCTCACCAAGGCGCATCTTTTGGCACACATTTTTCTGAAAAATTTTCAGCCAAAATTATTGTGCAAAAAATGTGGTCGTTTTATAACAATGGGACTTGGCACATGTGAATGTGGTTTTATTTTGCATAAAAATGATGTTGTATGATATTAGGCAGTGGTAAGGATTTCTAAGTAGGTCATGGAAATAATAGTAAGATAGATGGACACTATAGCAAAAATTAATAGACATGCTAAATGCAGGTATAAGTCTTGCGGCAGTGACATGAGCCGGTACGCGGCGCGGGGACTTGGGATTTTAAAACTCTGTAAGATATGTGCTTTGTAAAATTTTGGTTTATTTTTCATGAAAATGATGTTGTATAGTATCAGACAGTAGATTGGATATGAATAAAGGCGGAAGTTTTACAAATTGTTTGCTCTTGTAGTGTGTGTCAGTGTTATGAACCGCATCGATTTTCGGACCTTGTAAGATGCGTGCTTTGTGAAATATTTGTTTATTTTTAATGAAAATTATGTTCTATAGCATCATACACTACATTGGTAATGAATAATTGTGGGAGTTTTACGGATCAAAATGAGATGCGCAAAAATTGATCCCAAAATGATTTTGAGCTAAAACGGGGTTTTTTCTATTAAAATGGGGAAAATGTGCTGATTTTGGGTTAAAAATGATGGTTTGTGCCCTATAATGTGCGAAAAATGTGACAATTTTGGGCTTAAAATGGTATTTTTCAATAATCAAAAATGGTAAAAATGTCGATTCTGGCTTATAACCCGCAATATTTAACTACTTATCTATTTTCTGAAGAGCTGCATAGAGTTACTAAGAAACTACATTTTATCTAAAACTTTGTTTTGTAGGAAATACCAAACAAAACCCTTTGAACTATACAATTCAAGTTACTCATTTGCCATTAAGTCTATATGAACAATAGGTTTTGTCAATACAGTAACATACTACAACATAACACTAACAATACAACACCAATAAATAAATCACAGATAAGCTTAAAACACATAAGTAGAAAATCATACATACTTTTCTTTAAATGAATTTAAAAGCAATACCCTTACATGGGTTGGCAGCTTATAGTCTCACTTGCACTAGAGGTGCCCATCCCTACCCATGCATGACCCATGTAGCAAAATCCCCCCAAAAATTTTTTATTTACTTCCATGTGAGAAATAAGTTAGATTGTGGATACGTCTTAAAGAGATGTTTTCAGTTTCTCTAAACAGCGGTCCTTATAACCAAATGACGTCACTAATATATGACGATACAGTTTCAAATTTTGACCTGACGGATTGCCAACCCCCCCCCCAGATCAAGGCATATCCATGTCAAAATTAGAATCCATTATCAAATTCTAGCTATCAACTAATAGTCTTTCAAATTATTTACTCGTCTTTACAAAATTTTGGTTAAATTTTTTCTCCGCAATTTTAACATATTTGATCTTAATAACATATGAGCTATTTGTAATCTTAATAGCCTTGTACTTCAAATTCAAACTGGCACATGGAACTCACTAAACCAATATTACCCCACTATGTTACCCCGATTTCACCAAATACGAAATCCGCCGTTAGCGCATCTTCAACTACAGATAGAATTGTAACTGTCGAAATCTGATTTCACCACATGCCGTTACAGTGGAATCTGCCGTTAGATACTAACTGCCCAAATTTTACCAGTTAGAACCTAAAATATCACTTCTGTCTCGAGGGAGGAAGGCTCAATATTGGAACTATTGCTTAGTAACCTAATAGTAACGTTGGAACAGGAACCGAAACGCCAAATCGGACTTCACGTGTCAAGTTGCTTCTCGATCTCGACTATAATTTCAATCAATAAATTCAATAATAATTTAATTATTTTAATGTCAACAATTTATCACTTCTCAAACGCCATGAGTGAAGTAAACAAATATTCTGAAGCCGTAAATAATCTGAAAATTATGCGATAAAGCTTTCGGCAATCCATCGCCGCATATGAAGAACGTGCATAAATGCAATGAATACTCTGATACACCTACTGGGATGAACATACCGGTACCAAAACTTTATAATATACAACAAAAGCCGTGGAGACCAGGCAAAATTCCAATATGGAATGTGAATGCCACAAGATCTTTTTTCTTAAATATTTGTGAGTTAACTAGTTATCGTTCGTGTTCACAGACACACACACACACACACATATATATCTGTCGATAAATATGAGTTATTTGCCTATTTTTTTTAGATTAGATTAGATTATTGAAATGGCGACCATACCACAAGGTAGGTATTTTAAGCCAAGTATGAATGAGAGTTGATTGTAAGATGATTGTGGCGCTATCTTGTAGTCTTGTTACTGACTAAGGCTGACATGTTCCTTAGACAGGACTGTTAATTAATAGCCCAACAGCCGATGGCAACTAAGGGACCTGCAGTTTAACGTGGAATCCGAACCACCCCCCTCTGAATTACGAATTGGTCTAATTATGAGGATGGTCTTTGCAGATTAGCGTAGTTTTCAATAGTACGGACGTTAATCAACACAAGAGAACACTACATCCACCGACCATCGCTCAAACTATCCACAGTTCGTGACCTCCAAGTAGCTGGATTACTGGATGACGCCACCATCCCAGTCTATTCTCCATAAGAACATGGGAAAGAGTATGCAGGTTTTCTGCTGTGAGGAACGCTGAAAGTTGGTGTTTCTAGCGTAAACAATTTAAATTTTTACCATTTATATCAAGTTTCATCAACATCTGTCCACAAATAACTGCCTGGGTGGAGTAGTGGTTATAATACCCACCTTCAAAACTGAAGGTCGCCGGATTGAATCTGGACCCAGTGGCCATTTGTCATTGGGCTACTAATTAATGATGCTTCCTAACAACAGGTCGACGTTAGGTAGTAACAAGACCGGGGTTTGGACTGTTCCCCATCAAAACATTAAAAATGCCACAGGCGTAGAAATACACAAAATAAAATAAAATAAAGGAGTTTACCTAATCACCATATGATTAACATGGGAAAAGAGTATGCAGGTTAGCTGCCATGATAAACACATAAACTATGATTTTTATTCATAAATGTACGCATCTCAACCACATGAAGCTAAACTTCAAGTTTCATCCAAAAATATTGGATAATAAGTGAAACATTAATTTTTCCTTATCCTCCATAAGATTAACATTATTGGAGTCCCAAAACACAACATACTGTTTTTAGACTTTTCAATATCTTGGTTACCGTTGTAGAAAGAGAAAAAATTTAAAGAACTACATTGTGTAGTTTTTAAGGTGATTCTAATGGTGTAAGATAAAATTAAAATTTTTAAAAATTACATGAGAAAAATACAAAAACCCCATTTTTGGAGTACAAAACCCCCCAAACTA
Source organism: Nephotettix cincticeps (assembly GCA_023375725.1). Classification (NCBI taxonomy): domain Eukaryota; kingdom Metazoa; phylum Arthropoda; class Insecta; order Hemiptera; family Cicadellidae; genus Nephotettix; species Nephotettix cincticeps. The sequence continues at coordinate 75,343,500 of CM041786.1, read as the reverse complement.
CCCGTTCCGATTGACTGATATGTGTGGTTTACGAACTCGTCTGAGCAAATGCAGGAATACATGTCTCTATGGTGTATTCATTATGATGGCGACATCCTGTAATCCAGCTACTTGGAGGTCACAAATTGTGGATAGCTGTGAGCAATGGTCGGTGGTGTAGTGTTCTCTTGTGTGGATTCGTACTATTGAATACTTCGTTAATCCACAAAAGACTATCCTCATAATTAGACCAATTCTTAATTCAGAGGGGGTGGTTCGGATTCCACGTTTAACTGCAAGCCCCTTAGTTGCCATCGGCTGTTGGGCTATTGATTAACAGTCCTGTCTAAGGAACAAGTCAGCCTTAGTCAGTAACAAGACTACAAGATCGCGCCACAATTATCTTACATTCAATTCTCATTTATACTTGGCTTAAAATACCTACCTTGTGCTATGGTCGCCATTTCAAATAATCTAATCTAATCTAATCTACCAAATTTAGTCTCGATCAGACCATTTTTACGAGAGTTATCGTGTTCACAGACATACACACACACACACATAGTGTACTTGTGAACTACATAATCAAATCAAAATGGCTAACTACCCCAAAATAATTCACAAAATGAAATACTTGAACCATAAAATAGCAAACATCAAAGAAGACATGCATTTCAATAAAAGATGTTTAGAAGAAAATTTAATGCCTAAATATGTGCAAATTACAACCAAAGTGAAATCAGTAGCTGCAATAAAAACTATTGAAACAGGTAAGAAAATTTGGTTAAAATAAGAAATAAATTTCCTATATTCCAAATTAAATCTAACTAAAGAAACTTTAAATGATGTCCAAAAAAATAGTAGGCCTATATGAAACGTTTCATGAAGATTCTAATGAAGAATACAACATTTATGTAGATAACTGGATAAAACCATTGATTAAACAGAAAAAAGCCAAACATGAGAAAAAATTAAATGCATTAATTATGACTCAGAAACCACAACCGAATAGAAAAGAGCAAAAACTTCAACAGCATTTTAAACCATCGCTTCAAAATCTAACAAATATTGTTTTTAATTCTGAGGAAACTTCTTTACTTAGTAAATCAATAAAATACAACATTAACCTAGATCATAAAACATATACCCCCGTCGCAGCAGACCTGCGTACTCAGCGAATTTCCAAATCAATAATATAATAATAATAATAATAATATTTGACAATTTTTATAAAATCTGTCAATAAACGTGAGAATTATTTGCCTATTCTCCATAAGATTAACATAGGAAAGAGTGTGCAGGTTCGCTGCTGTGAGGAACACTGAAAGTAGGCATTTCTACCATAAACAATTTTTATTTTTAACATTTATACCAACTTTTATCTACATCTGTCCATAAATAAAGGACTTTGCCTATTCCCTGTATGATTAACATGGAAAAAGAGTATGCAGGTTTGCTGCCATGATAAACACATAAACTATGATTTTTAAGCATAAATGAATAGATCTCAACCAAATGAAGCTAAATATCAAGTTTTATCCAAAAATATTGATTAGTATGGGAGATATTAGTTTTTCCCTATCCTCCATAAGATTAACATTGGAGCCCCACAATACAACGTACTGAGTTTAGATTTTTTAATATCTCGGTAACCGTTGTAGATAGAAAAAAACTTTAACCCTAGAAGTGGCAAGGTTTTACTCTTAACTGTAACATAAATATAATTACTAATATCTTCATGAAATATCAAAGTTTAAACAAAAAAAGCTTAAAACATGCCCCCCCCCTTATAACCACTAACCACAAAAGCAAAACAGGTGTCCACTGCAATCCCAATTAAGCCTACAAATGCCGTCAACTTCCACCCAAGCCGGTCACCGTTTATTTAAGGTGGGCCCTCCCGCCACTGTACCACACATTTGCAAGCCAAATTGGGATTGCTCATGGTCGGGATTCGAACCCTAGCACTTCCGAATGGCTAGAACGTTACGCTCGTCAGCGCAGCGCTCTAGCCGATTAGGCCACATGTGCATAGGAGTTGAAAGCGCTTACTTGGTTATAAGACCTGCCCGGTGGCAGGCTAGTGTACTACGAAAGCAGTTTCGGTTGTTTGCCCCCAGATGGCAACACGGTCACGTAGGCGATAGTGTCTAACAAATTCACTAAACTGACCACAGATGCCTCCACCTGCCAATTCTTATTGAATATGTAAATGCGTCGTAAATTACGACTTTGCCATTTCTAGGGTTAAGGAACTTAATTGTGTAGTTTTTTTTAAGCTGATTCCAATGGTGAAATATAAAATTAGAAAATTTTAAAAATTACATGTGAAAAACTCAAAAAACCCCATTTTGGGTTACAAAACCCTCCCAAACTACCCGTTCCCATTGACCGATATGTCTGGTTTACGAACTCGTCTGAGCACTTGTAGGAATACACGTCTCTACCAAATTTGGTCTTGATTGGACCATTTTTACGAGAGTTATCGTGTTCACAGACACATATATAATATACATATATATATATTATATATTCTTCATAAGTGCCAAATGACTTTTATAACTACTTTAAAAATTGTGTAGTTGTGTACTGAATGAATGAGTGTTGGTTTTGCAAATTTTCGTTTTAATTATAAAAAACGTTTTCAAGCAAATAGAAATAGTGACTTTGTATAACATGAAAACACAATAAAACATAAATAAATTCAAGGAAAAGTTTACAATAAAAATTTTAAAATCATATGGTTCTAGGCAATTGAGTTGAATCATTTTTTTATATTTGTATATTAGTAATAACCTATCTGAGATTTAATCCTGTAGGAAATTTTGATTTTAAAACCAACTGCTGTGCCAATTCTGAATTTCTTAAAATAAGTTGGTTTCTTTTAAGGTTTTGATGTGGTGGAATTTTGTGGAGGGCTTTAAGTTCATAACAGCCCTCAAAATTTTGGTTGTGGTGAGCTGCATGATTGAAAATTGGCTTTCTTAAATCTTTATGAACCACATCAAAACGGTGGCCTGTCATTCTAACTCCTAAGGAGTTAGATGTTTGTCCTATATATTCCATTTGACAATGTTTGCACGATAGTTGGTAAACCACATTATGGGTTTCACAAGTTGATCCACCAACTATCGGGTAAACTTTATTTGTCATTCTACTTTTAAATTCAGTAGATTCACACATACATATTATATATATACACATATATATATATATAAATTTTAACGACTATTGTTTTTGGTCTCTAGGCACCTAAAAAAGAAAAAAATAACATGGTCCCCAGCTTAGGTCTTACCATGAGACCTACGGTAATAGCTTCTTCCCTATGGGAAATTCGCTAAAACTATTGAAGATGAATTAATTGAAATCGAAACTGCAATAAAAGAAAAACCCAAAGAAGTTCATGAAGCAATAAGACACGATTTTTCTCATGAATTAAAGAAAACAGGAGTAGAATATAAAACAAAATGAAATATCAATCAATCCAAACAAGATATGAGTATAATAAATTCAATATCAAACAAACTCATTGAAAACGAAGCTATCATTACTTAAGCAGATAAAAGTAATACAACAGTTATAATGACAAAAGAAAGCTATAATGAAAAGATAACAACATTTATAAATGAAAACTCATTTGAAGAGTTGAATAAAGATCCAACTTCAGAATTTAATAAATAAATCAATAAAACGATCTCTAATTGTAAATCTCTATCTGCAAAAGAAAAACATAACTTAAAATGTATAAAACCATCAGCACCGAAACTAAGAGGACAACCAAAGATGCATAAACTAGACATTCCATTAAGACCAATTGTAAATTTTCAAAGTGCACCTACCTGTAAACTAAGTAAGTACATCAATCAAAAAATTAAAAATAATATAGAATTAAATATGAACTTACAAGTACAAAATACATACAACTTAATAAACAAAATCAAGGATGTACACATACCAAACGATACCTTATTCGTCTCTTTTGATGTTGTAAATCATGTACACTAACATACCTATTAAGGAAACCATAAGTATACTTAAGAAAATTAAAAAAAAATAAAATAATTACCAGTAATGAAATAAATGACATTTTGAAACTAAAAAAATCTACATTAGATCAAAACTATTTTGCTTGGGAAACAAAGTTTTTCAAACAAAAAGATGGTTAGGCGATGGGATCTCCATTATCTGGAACACTAGCAAATATATACTTACAAAATTTGGAAGAAAACAAAATTATCAACAACTGTAATCCTTTCAAAAATAAAATTATATACTGGCATCGCTATGTCAATGACATTCTATGTCTTTTTGAAGGAGATTAAAATATGTGTAACGATTTTCTAATGTATTTAAACAAAATTTCTAATACAATTAAATTTACAGTGGAAACACAAAATTCAAGCATAAATTTCTTAGATCTAAAAATTTCAAATATCAACAACAAACACTGTTTTAAAATATATATAAAAGAAACTCAAACAGATCTTATAATATCTGCTAATTCAAATCACCCCTGGATTCATAAAATGTCAACATTTCACGCTTTAATAAATAGATTGTTACTAGTTCCAATGAATGAAAAAGACTACAATGAAGAGAAAAATATAATACAATTTTTAGCAAAGAAAAATGGCTACAAACATAATTTGATTGACAAAATAATTAATAAGAAAAAGAAAAAAATACACGGACCTTCCACAAACCAAAAATCAACAGTTGAATTTATATGTTTACCATACAGTTCTACAATGAATAAAGCAATAAGAAAAACATTTAACAACACAAATTATAAAATAAGTCTTAAAACAAGAAGCAACACATTCAATACGATAGACAAATTAACACATTCCAAATAACAACAAACTGATAACTATGGAAGATCAGGAATATATAAAATAAATTAATTGTAACGAATGTAATAAATACTACATTGGCCAAACTAGAAGAACATTTAAATCAAGATACAATGAACATATACAAGCTATGAAATCCAACAATTTAACAAGTCAAAAATCATCTTTTGCAGAACACATTTTGGAAACCGACCACAAATATAATGGAATTAAAGAAGATTTATAAATTTTAGACTTTGAAAATAAAGGACAAAAGATGGACACGAAAGAAGAGTTACACATATACATACATAAACAAGTTGATCAAGAAAATATGCTAAATATAGCAAACTTTCAAAAAGAAAACCCTATTTTTTATATAATACTGAACATTAGGAATAAATAATCTACAACTTAATCAAAATCACTACTTCAAATTTAATTTTTAATTTACACATGTTTTTTTTAAATGTTTTTAATCACATGACTGATATTTGTTTATTTATTTATTAACATAAATTTAAGTAAAAGTACACTGTGAAAATGAACTAAGATTCTAAACACGTGTCGTGTATCATGAAAATAAAATGTTTAAAGGGAGCTCAAGTTCTTTTAATTTAATAATCTCTATATATAAAATTGAATGTATGTCTGTATGTATGTATGTCTTTTATGCGTTGCCAAACTACTCATCCGATCGCCATGAAATTTTAGGAAGTTGCTCTATATGTGTCCGGGAAGGTTTTAGTGAAAAAATATTTTCGAAAACCCCATAAGTTTCCATTTTATGGCGTTTTAAATTTCTAATGTTAACCTTATGGAGAGTAAGTTTGTTTACAAATTGTCTACAATGAAAAATTTGATTTCTTAGCTACAGCTGATTGGTTTACTTTCCATTAGCAATACCCTATGCTTTACTATCCAATGCCATCTGAATTATTCATTAATGTTAAACTATGAAGTAAATGTGTACTGTAAAAAATGAACAGCTTTAATCACCACGTTAATAGTTAACGGTTTTGGGGGATTATATATTTTTATTTTTATTTTCTGTCTAATTAAAGTCACGTGTTTATTTGATAATTACAATGTTTATATTGTTACGTTTATTATAATAATCAGCTGTTGTATATCTTTCCTATAAAAGCCGTATTACAGTTAGGTTTCGTTTGGATTTGAAAATTGTGAATTAATCCACTAAGATTTATTTGTTTTATGGGAAAGATATTAATATGTTTTATCGTTTCAGTATTGTTATTCACTATGCAGCGACCCAGAATATATAACCTTTCACAATGAAGCCGTATTCCTATTCGACTTCAGAACATGGCCAATCTTAAAGTTAACATGTGTTTACTGTGAGGCGTTACGAAGTTCGCCGGGTCAGCTAGTATATATATAAATTTTGACGACTATTGTTTTTGGTCTCTAGGCACCTAAAGAAGAAAAAATAACATGGTCCCGGGCTTAAGTCTTACCATGAGACCTACGGTAATAGCTTCTTCCCTATGGGAAATTCGCTAAAACAACATTGATGACAATGAGTGTTCTCAATTTCAAGCATATTAGATTACCATTTGAAATGGCGACCTACCCAGGTAGGTATTTTAAGCCAAGTATGAATGAGAAATGATTGTGGGATGATTGTGGAGTGATCTTGTAGTCTTGTTACTGACTAAGGCTGACATGTTCCTTAGACAGGACTGTTAATTAATAGCCCAACAGCCGATGGCAACTAATGGACCTACAGTTTAACGTGGAATCCGAACCACGACCTCTGAATTACAAACTGGTCTAATTATGGGGATGGTATTTGCGGATTAACGCAGTATTCAATAGTGCGGACGTTAATCCACACAAGAGAACACTACACCCACCGACCATCGCTCACAACTATGCACAATTCGTGACCTCCAAGTAGCTGGATTACATGATGTCGCCACCATCCCAGTCACTATTGCTTAGCTATAGTGGCAAAATTGAAGACTGCTCTTTTGATCTAATGTCAGGTGTATATGTGTAGGTTACCCGAACGTGTTATTGTATTAAGAATTTGTCTCTCAGTTCCAGCAATCAACTGTTGTGGTGAGAGAAGCTTTCCTTGTTGGAAGAGAGTGATGAACTATTTAAGATCAATTGGGAAGAACAATTGAACACCTTGTTTATTTTGTGCATTGAAGCAGATGTAGCTATAGTAATTGATGATTTAAGGTATAATGTGGCCTAGGGGCAGCACTAAGCTAAAATGGACCCTGAATATATTCTCCAAAATGTATAAAATATAGAAAACTGATTAATCATACTGAATGCTCCAACTTTCACAGAGAAGACAACTGACTTCAGTAACATTACAACGAGATAGACCTAGAGGCAGACACAGACAGACAATGTTGTTGGTACAAGATTAATTTTGGTTTTCTGGTATATATTACAAAAAAATGCCATTATTTCAAGCAATGTAAACACTTACAACACTTTAATTTTATTTATATCGATTTGTAAATATGTAAGATATGGATTCTAGGGCTTACCAGGTATTCCATATTTAGAGCAATGTTCCAGGACAAAGAAGATGCTCTCTGTTGGAATATTCCCATCTATTACCACTGCCAAAGGATCCCGTAGGTAATTGCTTATCTATCAAAATAATAATTATCTATTAATAACTATTATCTTATCTATCAACATACTAATAATTATCTATTAATAACTATTATCTTATCTATCAACATACTTTATGACAAAAGAATAAGATATATACAATGGAACTTGAATAATTTGAACCTCAAGGGACAAACTTTGAAATCCAGAAATTCTAATTAAAGAGTTCTTATGAACGAGGTGGAAAACAATAAATACACATTTTAAATGAAAACTCTGTACTAACAATATATTTGAAAGTAAATTCATTGCTTATTGTCTATTTCTCTGACAAATTAAATTGAAATTATTATGAAATAAATTACAAAAACATAGGCTGCTTTTTTGCAAACATAACTCAAACTTATGTGATTATTACCTAAACAAAGTTCATAGCGAAATTCTGAAATGGAAACCTATAAACCAAAGGCGAAAAAATATTGAATATTTTTTGACCATCAGATTACACAAGAGAAGAAATATAAAACACATAGAGTAAAAACCGCATTTAACTGCAACCATAAAAATAAAAAACTATTGTTTGTCAAAAGAGGAGGAGATATTTGCATGTTCCCATGAATCCAATCTCTCAACTATTATGCCCTTATTAGACGAGGTGGCCAGGCCACACCCCCAGCAGCGAAACTTGCTTCTCAGCTTGTTGTGGAGCATTAACTCAATATTCAAAATTCAAAATTCTTTATTGTCCGTTACACATATACGTGCATGAACCAAGTCAAGTTTCAATTACCATAACACAATTTCACAGTTACATAAGTCACAGTACAACAGGCAAGAATCTTACAACTAAATCAAAGAAGAGAGAGGCTTCTTATCTTTATTTCATAAAAACAGTGTCGAGGTCATAAGGACTTTTTGAAACAAGCAATTTCTTTAATTCAATTTTGAACTTTTCCCCTTCCAATTTTTTCAGTGACAATGGCAACTTATTGTTATAGATTGCTCCTCTCATATAAGGGCTATTTGAAGTCATGTTTGTCCTTCTTTGAACTCTATGGATGTCTAGCCTAGACCTGGTAAAATGCTCATGAACCTCTACATTTCTAATGGTAAAATTGCAATTATTTGCGACTAACAATACAGTTTGGAAAATATACATTGCATATCTACGGTAGTCATAATTTCTAAGTTTGCAAAAATTTCTCTACATGACTTTCGGCTATCATCAACAATGCGAAGTGCCTTCTTTTGTAGGATGAAAACTCGCTTAACATAAGTTACATAAGTGCTACCCCAGAGCATAAGCCCATATGACAGAAAAGGGTAAATAACCCCAAAATAAATGCCTCTTAATACTTCAGTTGGTAAATACCCAGAAATTCTCCTTAGCAAAAACAGACCAGAAGTTAGCTTATTACAGACATGATCAATGTGTTGTTTCCATGACAATAAAATTGTCAAATTGACAATTAATTGTCAATAAAAGAACCTAGAAATTTACATGAGTCAGAGCACTGAATTTGTGAACTGTAATAAAACTATCATGTTCTACTATGTTATTCTAAATTCATTTAATAATTTACTATTCAAATTGTATGGAGGAACCTCCCCCCCCCGGTAATACCGAGCTTTTTTGAGCTGGTTTTGTTCGGTGATTTGACCTTACACTTTATACCAAGTTTCATGGAAAACAGTTGGAAAGTAAGGAAGAAATAGATTTTTTTATATTCTCCATAAGAATAACATTGGGCGCTTTCAGACAACGTACTGCGTTTATCGTGGACAGTAAATTTAACTTTTCTCTGGAACCGTTAACGTAGACAAATAATTCAAAATACTAATTTGTTTAGTTTTTCAAGCTGGTTTCAATGGTACCAGTCCCGTTATACTTTACTTTTATTTTTTTTCGCTGAAAATTTAAAAATTCAATTTTTTTGACATTTAAAAGCCCATAACTTTTGAACCGTCATTTTTACAGATATGCGGGTGGTGTCAAATTATTTAGTACTCTGTGCACTATAAACTATAACATTTTAATCAAAATCGTTTGAGCCGTCTTTGAGAAAATCAGATTTTTCACGTTTTTTAAAGGTTTTTAGGGGTAAACTACCCTTAAAAATAAAAAATTCAAAAAAATGAAAAATACGCCTGGAGATACAGTGACTATATATATACATGCCAAATTTCATCTAAATCGGACCAACGGGGTAGGCTGTGGCACTGTACACATCCAGACACACACACGGACGGACAGACATCACGTCAAAACCCACTTTTTTGGATTCAGGGGACCCCAAAACGGATGTATCCACCCTCAACTCAAATTCGAAAATTTTGACGAAAACAATACTTTCTCCATATACTATGTATAAGGGGAGAAAGTAAAATCAACACTATTGTCAAGAAAAACTTTAACATTTGATCTAAGCTTGTAAGGTCACTAGACCAGATGAGACCAGACGTATCGTCTGCATACATGGTCGTCAGATAACTATCTGAACAAGGGAAATCATTGACATAGCATATAAACAGATAAGGCCCTAATATCAAGCCTTGAGGCACGCCAAATTTGATAGGCCTAACCTCAGATCTTGTCTTGCTTATAAGTCCACCTTTGTCATAAGTTAGTTCAGTGCACTGCTGTCTATTCATTAAGTAAGAGGCTAAAATAGACATAAGTTTACCAGCAGTGCCACATGTTCGTAACTTGGATAATAAAATGATGTGGTGAACCCGGTCAAAGGCCTTTGAGAGGTCCAAGCACAGCCCGGCGACTTTACAACCCTCATCTTGCCAATTCAAAGCATTATGAACGAAGGCTGCAGCCGCCGACACCGCGCACCGCCCTCCCCTAAACCCATGCTGAAAATCACAAAGGATCTCATTCGAATCAAAATGTAACTTTAAGCTTTTCAAAATTATTTTTTCTAAAAGCTTACCAAAGGTGGACGTTAACGCAATTGTCCTATAGTTCTTCAACACAGTCATATTGCCCTTCTTAAAAACAGGTTTATTAGGGATGGCTTTAGGATATCTGGGAAAATACCCTCTTTTAGTGTGCAGTTTATCAAATAGGCCAAAACCCCTTGTAACTCTAACTTACACTTCTTTAACAAGTTAGGTGAGAACTTGTCCCATCCTGATGAATCTTTACATTTCAAGTCATCAATGAGCTGAGCCACATGCTCTTCGGTTACAATAGGAAAGTCAAAAGAAATACAATCATCCAACATAAAATCAGAACACCCCCATCGCAGCAGATCTGCGTACTCAGCGAATTTCGAAATCAATAACATAATAATAATAAATATATGACAAGTTTTATAAAAGTTTGTCCATAAACATGAGCATTGTTTGCCTATTCTCCATAAGATTAACATGGGAAAAGAGTATGCAGGTTTGCTGCCATGATAAACACATAAACTATGATTTTTAAGCATAAATGGTTAGACCTCAACCACATGAAGCTAAATATCAAGTTTTATCCAAAAATATTGATTAATATGGGAAATATTAATTTTCCCTATCCTCCATAAGATTAACATTGGAGCCTCACATTACAACGTACTGTGTTTAGATTTTTTAATAGCTCGGTAACCATTGGAGATAGAGAAAAACTTTAAGGAACTTAATTGTGTAGTTTTTCAAGCTGATTCCAATGGTGAAATATAAAATTAGAAATTTTTAAAAATTACATGTGAAAAACGCAAAAAAACCCATTTTGTGGTACAAAACCCCCCCCAAACTACCTGTTACCATTGACCGATATGTCTGGTTAGTGGACTCGTCCGAGCATTTGTAGGAATATACGTCTCTACCAAACTAGGTCTCAACCGGACCATTTTTACGATTTTTTTTTTTTTTACATTTTTTAGTTATCGTGTTCACAGACACACACACACACACATATATATTGCCTATTCTCCATAAGATTAACATGGGAAAAGAGTATGCAGGTTTGCTGCCATGATAAACACATAAACTATAAGATTTTTAAGCATAAATGAATAGATCTCAACCACATGAAGCTAAATATCAAGTTTTATCCAAAAATATTGATTAATATGGGAAATATTAATTTTTCCCTATCCTCCATAAGATTAACATTGGAGCCCCACAATACAACATACTGTGTTTAGATTTTTAATATCTCGGTAACTGTTACGGCCTTGGACTTTTATGAACTTATAGCCAAGCCCAGTGCCTGCCTCTATATCCAATATGGTTGATTGTTGAAAACATATGTTTTTGTTATTGTTTATT
>CM041786.1:75272529-75331725 GCA_023375725.1 Nephotettix cincticeps | reverse complement strand
TAAGAAACATGATATTTTCACATGTTTTAAATATAAATAAAATGTACTTACATTTTACACACAAACACTGACCTCGCGGGGGGAAGAATAATAGCGCACTTAAGACTTTTTTTGGACAAATTTTTTTTCTGAAAGTGATTCGGATAATCGGCGATTCGGATAGTCGGAGTTTGGATAATTGGAGTTCTATTTGTACTTATATATATATATATTTATATATATATATATATATATTTATATACTAAAACCTTGTTTATTCAGTTTTGATGGGACCAGGGTCATTGCGGATATTCGATAAACCATTTTAGTGATTTTTGGGAGAAAGTGCTAAATACAGGCCTTCAGTTTTTTCAATGCCAAACCCCTAATACGGGAGCATATTGCCTTTGCGGATTTTTAATGAAAGCATTTTTACAGAATTTATATAACATTTTACTTTCTCCCCTTATACATAGTACGGTATATGGAGAAAGTATTGTTTTCGTCAAATTTTTCGAATTTAAATTGAGGGTGGAAATATCCGTTTTGGGGTCCCCTGAATCCAAAAAAGTGGGTTTTGGCGTGATGTCTGTCCGTCCGTGTGTGTGTGTCTGGATGTGTACAGTGCCACAGCCTACCCCGTTTGTCCGATTTAGATCAAATTTGGCATGTATATATATAGTCACCGTATTTCCGGGCGTTTTTTTCATTTTTTTGAATTTTTGATTTTTAAGGGTAGTTCACCCCTAAAAACCCTTAAAAAACGTGAAAAATCCAATTTTCTCAAAAACGGCTCTAACGATTTTGATTAAAATTTAATAGTTTATAGTGATTAGAGTACCAAATAATTTGACACCACCCGCATGTCTGTAAAAATGACGGTTCAAAAGTTATGGGCTTTTAAATGTCAAAAAAATCAAATTTTTAAATTTTTAGCGAAAACAATAAAAGTTAAGTATTTTGACTGGTGCAATTGAAACCAGCTTAAAAAACCAAACAAATTAGTGTTTTGATTTGTCTTCGACTAACGGTTCCAGAGAAAAGTTAAATTTACTGTCCACGATAAACGCAGTATGTTGTCTGAAAGCGCCCAATGTTATTCTTATGGAAAGTATAAAAAAATCAATTTCTTCCTTACTTTCCACACGTTTTCCATGAAACTTGGTATGTAGTGTAAGGTCAAATCACCGAACAAAACCAGCTCAAAAAAGCTTGGTATTACCGGGGGGGGGGGGGGGGTCCCCCCCTACAATTTGAACAAGTAAGTTATTAAATGATCTTTAGAATTACTTTGTAGAACATGATAGTTTCATTACAGATTGTCTTTTTTAAATTTACTTAAGGGAGAAAGTATGTGTCAGTCCACTGGTACCGTTTATTTTTTGTTAATATTTCTTTAATTATAATTTGTTTTGAAATCGAATTGATGTTTATAAGTTTGAAAAAGATGAAGTGCAAACTAAAAAAACAGTCTGGGTTTTAAGACGAACGTATAGTGAACAATCGGCCGAAAACGCTGTATCCGTCAGTCCTGGGATGAACAGTCTGCGCCACCAAAACTGTCACGCTGTTCAGGCTGTCACAAATCGCACCCCGTATGCCTCCTGCAATTTAAAAATTTTTTCTCTCAGAACCATTTTGGATAAACCGTAATATCGGATTGGCATGTACCATTTAAACAAGGTTTTAGTGTATATATATATACCAAATATTTCTCTTATTTAGTATATGAATTTAATAATATAATTTCATATTTTTCATCAACATTTGATACTTAGTGCTTAGAATTCTAATTCACCCATTTCTGTCTATGGACGTACATTGTTCGCCCTGAGTGGTTCTGAGCAAACCATGTGCGCTGCCTGCTTATTTTTCGACGTAGTTCTTTTTTCTCCACTAGGTGTGCTAGCTCAATTCTCATCCAATAGATAGTGTTGGCATCTTCTTTAAATCATCATATTTATAATTTTTCACTAGTGTCCGACGTTCACTAGCAGTCACAGTGGGCAAGGCATTTTAATTCAGACAGGAGGGGCACAGGCATCTTGCAGAAATTCAGCTAGGAATGGGTTAATAATTTGGGTATATTTTTTTATTTTTAAATTGAGAAATCTTTATATTTATTGTTTAGATGTTTTAATGGAACACACAATCCAGAGAGCACTCCAAGTCGCCTGTGAGAAGAACATCAAAGGTAAAGATGTAACACCATTCATCCTACAATACCTGAAGAACCTGACTGGGGACCAGTCTCTGCTGACTAGTATCCTTGAAAAACTACATCAAGTTTTCTTTGTTATTTTAAGACCAACCTGTTACACTTCATATTTATGCTTGTTTAGCTCCCATTCCTACCAATTTTAAATTATACAACTCAATTAATTCATTTCTTACTACCTATAATTCCAATGGAAACATCCTGGTTATCTTAAAGTGGGGTTAAGTTATAAATATTTAAGTCAATGTTAAATAATGTGAAATTGCATTTCTTTTTCTTCTTTAATTAGAAAGTTATGGATGTTTCTTGGTTAAATTATTATTTTTTTATTAGGCTTTTACTGAGATATTCAAGGATAGAAAGTTAAGCATATGGAAATAAGAATTATAGTCTGAGATATGTTCACAATTGAGATTTTTTTATGCAAAATTTTCTAAGTTGATCCTAGTACTGGTTGGTACCTTGCCAAAATCGTGCTCGGTACCGGTACCATTGGTATCAAGGTAAATACAAAATAAATAAAAGACTACTAATTCTCCTAAAATAAAGCTAAATTATATATTTTTATTATATAAAAACTGTTGCATTAGTTTGAATATATGATAAAAAATTAATTTAATTATTAGGGAAACATTTATTTAAAAAAGAAAAATTATAAAACATAGCTCGTCTTGTCAGTCCAAGCTTTTATTAACACTGGGGGCACTTCATTGTTCAAACAGGAGAGGGTACATGCGAAGTTTTATTGCACAACGCTAAATAGCACAAATTCAACTCATCGTACTTGTTTTTTAGTATTGTATTTAAATGTCAAATAAATTGGTCAAGGTTCCATCATTAATTGTATTAATTAATTACTAAATTTGAGTAATAAACATAGTAATTTTCTAGTATAAGAATGAATGGTCCTGCTCGGTCCAGGGTCTCCCAACAGAACACTCTCCCAAAGACTTCCCTCGATTCTCTTCCCTGACTCCTCTTCTCCTTCTGATACGCTTCTCCCTGTCAGCTATCCCGGCCATGCCTCTTCACCAATCCTGATCTTTTGACTTGGGAGATCGAAGCCCCAGTGGCACTACTAGAAAAAAATCCACTAGAAATAGTGACAACCATCCACATGAAATAGGCATTCTAAACGTTTTAGCTCCCACTCTACAGTCAAAGATGCTTTTAACTGAGGTGTAGGTATACTAGTCAATTACATGTACAAAATTGTTTAATACAAATTTCCTTATTACAATGTCTAGATATTGCTTTAATAGAAAATAACGCTTTAGTAGGTGCAAAAGTTGCTGTTGCTTTGACAGAAAGAAAATTAGAGTAAGTTCATTATTTTTATTACAGTAGTCTCGGTTAACCGAGGTAATTGAAACCGAGAGTACCTCGTATACGATAAAACTCGGATAATATGGTACATAACCCTAAAAATCGCCAATCGAGTTATAAATAGCTCAAGAAATTCGGAAACCATAAATTGAAGCTATTACAAGACCTTTTGTTTAACTTATTAGTTCAATACACATTGTAATTAGTGCCAAACTAATCCTAAAACACAATTTTACAACAGTATCATAACAGCCTTTCTACAATAAATAACTGTTAGAAATAAAACTAAGTAAACAGTCACTTAGAACAAAACTGCACTGTTGCTGTGACAACTGACAAAATGGCGTCTTCGTTCAGACCGACGACTCACGAACAGTTCTGAGATTTACATCCGGCTCCTAAAGAAAAACGAAAATTGTCTATATTCACAAGTTTTTAACGAAAAAGCAGTTTAGCACGCCTATTGTGGTTAGGCACAAACAATCGCTCAATAGTTTGTGTGTGTTGCCATTGCTTTAAAATTTATAAAACTTGTCCTAACATAGCCTTGGTTAACCCAGTACCTCAGTTAAGTGGGTCTCGGTTAACCGAGACTCTACTGTATTACTGTTATTACTAACAGTTATTATTAAAAAGTTATTATTAGTTTATAACGCAAAAAGTGCAGCGGAAGTTTTTATATCCCGTTTCTGAAAGAAAGTACCAGAGCTAACGTATTGAATATTTGGTTATAAGAACTGCTGTTTAGATGAACTGAAAATATTCCCTTTAGAAATAACCATGATCTAAACCTACTTCTACAGGGAAGTAAATACAAATGTTATACTTCAGACATTTTCCATCACGATTTTAGCCCTTATCGGGCGGCTAACTTCTTTAGCCAAAGCCCAGTAGGGTCACACCGTCTTTAGATGTGATCATTCATTTAGTCAAATTTACTGTACTGTAGATCGCGAAACAACCAATAGAGTGCATGACGATGTTGCTTTGGCCTCAATGCACTCACAAAACCAATATGGCGACTTTGTTGGAATATTTATCGACTGAAATCGGTTGCTAGGCGACTTTGGCCAGTATTCTTTCGCTACCGTACTGCTTTTTACGTAAGTCATTATATACGTAAGTCATTAAAGCCAGCTTTTTTTACTTTTGCTGACTGTTTGGTTGTGTTTAGCCCATTACAATTATTTTTCCCTGTACTGTACCATACCTTTCCCCTCAGTTTGTTCATCTTTATCATACCTTTCCATTTTGCATTGTTTACATTATCAAATGTTTTTAATTTATTCACAAATTTTTACTTTTATTTCATTTCATTCCATAATTTTTTCATCAACATAAATAGGTCTAAATTATGAAAAATACAAAGAAGAAAGAAATAGTAATGAATAGAGGTGTGCGGATATCCGAAAAGTCGGTTCAGTTTCGGATTGGATTGGATATCCGAATCCGATCCGATTGCAAAACAAGTATCCGGTAAAGTCCAATAAATATCCGAACTGTTGGATAGACCGTATAAAATGAGCATTAAATCTGCAAGCAAAACTTTCCGTTTGAGAAGTCGGCAATACTTCTATCTTTGATCGAACGAAAATGTTGCACAATGTTTAGGTACTCACAATGTAAAATCATGTAAATCACAGTCATTATGCAAAATATGCCATAAAAGGCATAAGACATTGTTACATTTTCCTTCTGGAAAACCTCATGGTGCATGAAATTCAACAGAAACTGATGTTCAAACTTATAACTCCGAGGTGAAAGCTTCTAAAATTATCACAACACTGTCAAATAAGACTCTTTCATTCACTACACAAAACGATATAGCAACATCCCTAGTTGATAAATCTGTAATGGCCTTGCTTGGTACTGTATTATAGTCAATGTACCTGCTCTAGAATTTTCTAGTATTAGAAATCTAGATACTTTAAACAAAGCAAAGAAACTGTCGAAATTACAAAATGTATTTCACAACATTACAATTCGAGGACAACTAACATAACAAAAACAATGACAGCTGATTTTAAATTAAATCTGTCATCTGATACGACTTATTGGAAATAACGTACAGGTAAATTCAACACTTTCCCTTATTTTCATAAGTATTTCAGGAGACCAAGACTTTCATGTAGGACCTGAAGTCTAGGTCTAGGCGTTGGTTTGGTTAATATATCAGCCAATTACTGAGCCGATCCTATGTGATGAACAGCCAACATCCCTATTCTTATTCGGTCTCTAATGAAAAGTTTTCATTAGAGGAAATTTTCTTTGGATGTGTTTTGTTTGGAAATAAATCTCAGGATTTTCATGTATTTTCCTTGCAGATTCATTGTCTATTTTCAAAGCTGGAACTGCAACCAATCCCATCAGTTCCTTGAACAATCGAGAAATCCAAATTGTCTCCTTAGATCCGAGGTTTGCCGCAATGATTTCAGCTTCACAGCTTGAATCAGCCACTAATTCTTGACGTCGACTCAAGTAATTGCAGCACCTGCATACTTTACGATAACGCCACTAGTTGAGTGCATTGTTGTTAGACATGCAGCAAAGTCTGCATCGCTGTAGCACTCTGTAGACGTGTGTTTGGCTTACATTGGTTTACCAACTTGAAGTCTATGGTGCCGTCTAAATATCGAATTACATGCTTTATTCAGGTAACATCCTCTTCTGCAGGATTCTCTAGTCGACGTGACAACACTCTGACGCTGAATGCAATGTCAAATCAAGTACCACAAGCTACATAAAGCAGAGTTCCAACAGCTGATCTATATGGAAAATCAGGAGCTTTCCCTGGTTCTTGATTCCATGTGCTTGAGGACAGGTTTGCAGCCTTCCATATTCAATTTTGAAATTATTTTCTTGATATACCCTGATTGGCAGACCATAATATTTCCATCATGTTGATTGATTTCAAGTCCGAGGAAGTAAGAAACTTCTTTAGCAATAATTTCAAAATGAGATCGTAATTGCTCTATGAATAAGTCCGTTTCTGCCTGAATGATAGCGGCGACTAAACCATCATCAAAGGATAGCACTACGATAACTTTTCCAGTAGGAGTAGACCTATGTAGATGCAAGGTTCTTCAAGACTTTGTCGAAATCCCAAGCCAGTCATGAAGTCGTCAAACCTCTTATTCCAACAGCGTGGAGCCTGCTTAAGACCGTATAAACTTTGTTTAAGGCGACAAACACGATCTGTTCCGTCTTCATATCCTTTAGGTTGCCTCATTTTTCAAATTTCCATCAAATTTCAAGGATCAAATTTCCTTTTCCGTGGAAAAGGAAATTTTTTACTTGGAAAAAAACGTGGAAAGAAATTTTTTTAAATGTTGTTGTGACATCAAATTGTCGCAAAATCATCTTTTCAACAGTTGCGATTGATAGTAATGATCGAACGACCTCCACACAAGCGACAGGACTGAACGTTTCAACATAATTTACTCCAGGTCTTTGAGTGCATCCCTTGATTACCAATCTCGCACGATATTTGTCTTACACTTCCATCTGGATTACGTTTGATGCGGTAGGCCCACTTGTTGCTGATTGTCTTCTTTCCCAGAGGTTGGTTGATCAAGTTTCACACATCATGCTTGCGCATGGATCTTATTTCTGGATCCATAGCAGACTGCCATTGAGTCCTGTCTTCTGAACTGATGGCATCGTTGAAGAACTTAGGCTCATCATCAACCACCAGAACTTCTGCAGAGTTTCATGAAACACAGTCATCTAGCCATCCAGGAGGCCTTTTCTCCTGATTAGACTGTTGTAGTAACGCTATTGTTCCGTCAGAGTCAATAGGTAGTTCCAGGTCATTCTCAACGATGTGGTTGTTTGTGTCCATAATCATCTCTTGTTCTGCAGGAACGTTCTTTTACAAAGTTGACTCATCTGTAGCCTTCGTAACTTCCTGTTCTTCTTGGACTTCTTCAAACCGGACAGACAACGTGATTCTTTTCTCACAATCAGTAATTCTCTTTTAAAATACAACATCACGAGAGAGAACCACTTCCCTTCTGTGAAGAACGTAGACACGATATCCTTCGTCTCCGTCGTAGCAGACAAGATATCTAATCATAGCCTTCGGATCCATTTTCCTCCTCCTCTGGACAGGTACATGGAAGTACATTTGGAGCTGACAACTCGTAAATGTTTGATACTTGGTTTTTGGCCAAACCAAAGTTCATGAGGCGATTTATTGGCAATTGGCGACTTACAGGAAATGTAACATACGGATTTGCATACTTAAATATTCAGGCCATTTCAACAATAGTTCTTTTTTCTTGCTCAACAGCACCATTTTGTTCAGGTGTGTACGGAGCTGTTAACCATTGGTTTACTCCATATTCCCTGAGAATTCTACGGACTTGTACGCATTGTCAAATCCACCGTCATTAGGCCATGATTTTTCAGAGGCGGCTCTTTCCCTATGTCAAACACACATTGATCACAGGGGCAGACTCGTTGGCAGCTTCGAGCTCCGTAAGTGGGTTCCAAACTCAGACCAAACTTTTGCAGCAAGTTCTGGAACCACACAGAGAATCGCCAAAGTTCCTTTTGGATTCTACTAACCCAAAATTTCATTATTTTGGGCCTTTATTGGTTACCATCGACTGATTCATTCACATTCAGTTTACATGGTTTCAAGCCACCCTCGCAACCCACTAAACATAGTGTACTCAAAGCCATTGCTAGCATATATGATTCATGTGGCTTTCTAACTCGGTTTGTAATGCTATTAAAGTGTTTTGTGCAGCTAATTTGAAACAAGGCAACACAGCACACACACAAAAATTTTTTCTGTCCAACAATCCACATTTCACAAGGAGTTTAATGAACTTCGTAACCTCAAATGTCCTTCCAGCCTTGCTCATTTAGCTCTATTCATCGATGCTCACAAGTTTATTCGTATCAGTGATCGATTACGACATTAACAACTTGGCTATGACATCAAAAATCCAGTATTACTACCAAAACATCATCATGTGGTACACATACTCATTGAATACATCCACTGTGTCTTCCACCAATGGAAGATGTTCAAGAGTTGAAGACCTAAAGCTCTTCAAAGGGGCCGGTTATGTTTGGTTATAGCCCATCACAATTATTTTACCCTGTACTGTATCATACCTTTTCCTTCAGTCTGTTCATCTTTATCATAACTTTCCATTTTACATCATTTATATAATATTTTTTTATTGTTTTTTTTTTAAATTTTCACTCATAATTACTTTAATTAAATTCAACATATCATTTTTTCATCAACATAAATAGGTCTACAAGTTATTGAAATAATATTGTGTCAAGTGAATAATGGACATTATGAAAAGACAAAGAAGAAAGAAATGGTAACGAATGTATCATTTATCAATTGTACAGTTAATAAATTAATTTAATAAATAATTTAATTTAGTAAATTAATTAATTTACTTAATTGTGACAGTTAAAAACATTATTATATCAACATTGTACATGCAACATTCATTTCATTATCCATATAAGGAGTGGTCCTCCGGCCTTCCACATCCCGCAATACTAACCTAGTCTTAAAATAAATAGTCTTAAATATAGTACCCTATATTAAATGTCTAAGTCTTAAAATCTTCAATAAATAAAATGAAGCAAATATCTGTTTTCTATTTCATTAAAGCTACCTAAGTCTAAAAAGAATATTAGGAAAATAATATTTCGTTGTTTTACACCAAATGAGCTGGAAGTGTGATTGATTTTCAGTAGCGCTTTAAGGGTTAAGTTTCACGACGTTTCGGGATTTGGAATCTGATCTCTTCCTCAGGTGAGCTAGTACCTAAAACATAACATGATTAGTAGATAATCCGGAATAAGTCAGTATAAAGCTGAAAAAAGTCTAAAGCAGTCAAACAACTTATAAACAATACCATACACTAACAATTACGCACCCAATAAACAAAACATGATTTTACTTAATATCGTGATGAAAAATGTCCGTAGTAAAAATCTAATAACAACTATTCTGTTATGTCGTTTTCAAAGCTATGTCCTATGTTTATTATTTTGACCATCCTTGATATTATTATTTAAAAAAAAAATACTTTTCAGTGGATGTTAAGTTAAGTACTAAATGGTCATGCATAATGGTCACCTCAAAACAGAATGGTGGGAATAGAGGCTTTGCTTTCCATGCACCTGCAAGTTGTTTACCCCCCCCCCCTTATTTGCTTGGCTCTAGGAGTGAGAATACGACGTTGGTAGCAAGGGTTGATTTAGATTCCTCCAAGCGGTGCATGGTGGGAAATTCCTCTTCATTAAGCAAGTATTGTTGAGGTAAGCTGAATTCGGACAACATGACCCTGAGGATTCAAGGCGATCTTCAGTTTAGTTTAGTCCAGATGTGAAGGGCTCTGTGAAATTCACATTCAGGAGACTCAAGACAGTACCTGATGCCTGTGAAAAGTTTGCTAGCGGAAGTCAAATGGCACCTAGTTCCTGTGAGGAGCATTCCTAGGAACTAATAGGTATTTAGTGCTTGCGAGCACCTCACTGGGGGATAGGGACAACCAGCATCTAGTGCCATTTTATTTATGCCATTCACAACACAGTTACAGCCTGCAAGAAGGGAAGACTACTCAAGGACAGTTACGCAGCTGTGGTGAGGCTGACCATGACCTATGCATCCATAGTGTGGTGACCCAAGATGATCTCAGGCTGTGGTGCGCATAATGGTGGGGATCCAAAGGCTTGTCTACCTTATGATCTCTGGGTCCCTGATCACCTGTCCAGGACTGTCTGTTCAACATCCTGCCCATTAAAATCTTCTGGGAAACAATGGCTAGGAAATGTGCATGGAAACCATGGCTAGGAAATGTGCATAACACCTCCTATGTGAGGATCTTTGAATGACCTTCAATATATCCTGCATTGGCACACTAGAATAAATCAGGTAGTTTGCCATGAGGTACTAGACATGCCTTAAAATCTCCTATACATAAGAAACGCCTTTGGTAAGTCTTTCTCTGTGGTGATTTCACCGAGATGTGGCTGGAAGGGTGGTACCAGACCTCTTTAACCTTGCAAGTCAGAAGGGTACAGGGATGGGTCGAAGAGAAACAAGGGAACTGGAGCTGGGATGCTTGGAGTACAGGATTAGGTGAGATTCTGTTCCCTAAGGGGTTGTTCCCAACAGTGTTCCAGGCAGAAGTGCCAGCAGCAATTATGGAATCCCTTTTCGACCTCAGCAAGGCCCTAATGCCCTAGCTGAGGTCGAAAAGGGACAGGGGGACAGGGGTATTGTCTCATTCTCACACTATCAAGCTGCCCTCAAGGCACTTGACACTCCCGTACCTTCTACTCCAAGATTGTGTGGGACTGCCACAACACAGTCTCTATTCTTGGAAGCCGAAACAATGTTACTCTATGTTGGGTTCAAAGTCAATCAGGTATTGTGGGCGACAAATCAGCGAAACAACGAGGGAATGATGTCGTAGCCACCCCATTCAAGAGCCTATCTGTGGGGTCTCAAGGGAAATGTTAGGAACATGCAAATCACGGCGTGTACCCGTGAATCCCTTCTGAGAGTGAGTAAATTATTCCTCAGTTCTCCCTCCTTGAGGACTGCAGAAAACCTTCTACAGTATGGTAGGTTGGACCTCAGACCTCTTTTTTCCTTTTGCTGGGCCTTGTTTAAATGATTTTCTTATGTTTAGGCTGTAACTAAACTTCGTAATTACTGTGGTTTTGTTCAATTTTAGGATGGATAGAAAAAGATTGTTTGAAAATATATCTTCTAACAAAATCAGACGACCAATGGAAACAGTTACAAAACTACGATCCACAAAACAGCAACCAGTAAGAGAAAATGTTCATATATTTAATCAACAGCCGTATTACTTTTTTCCATCAGAATTTTTCCTAAAGTTTAAAACAAATTTAAATTGTTCTATGACATAATTTGACGATGAACAATAAAATACTTTATATACTCAAAAATACAATAAAATCACATTTTTTTGATCATATAAATTATCAGATACATTTGTACGTGCATGTTTTGTGTGTCTGTCTATATTCTGGCTACCAACATTTAGTTTATAAGTAGAACCTATTTTATTAAAAAAATGGACCTTATCTCAAAGTTATGACTAAATCTTTACTTTCCTTTTCTTTCTTTTTTTTGTTTGAGCCTCAAGGGCATTGTCTACTCTGTTTTGGCTCAACACCAGGGAATGAACACTTGAACAGTCAAGCACACATGAACCTCTTTCCATCCCAGGAATGAGAAATAAGTGTGAAAAACACCCTAGGAGCTCAGAGGCCCCTGCTGTACAAAACACTAAGTAGTTGTTTCTTAAATTCAAATAAATTGTGCGTTTCCTTGTGCAATATGGTTTCTTCATGAAGAAACCAAAATATGTGAATCAAGACGAACAATTTTCAAGTGACCCTAAATTCATCACAAATTACTACCCAGGACTACATAAAGTTAACAGCTTCATGAAAGTAGTGTTCAATATTTTAAAATCCTCTCCCACAACAGAAAATTTATTTTCTAGACCACCTCATGTTATTTTTAAAAGGCCACAAAACTTAAAAAATATGTTGGTGAGACTCAAAATTCTAGTCCTAATGAACGTTGTAATGTCAAGAAACTATTCTTGACACAACTACAAAACCAAGTATTCTTGGTTTACAATTATAAATCATGCCACAAATGTAGATTTAAAATTAGATTGACTAATAAAGTTAACCCAATAGTAGTAGTCATTAATTATTTTACTTCTTTCAATTTTGTTCATGTATATATTTGCCATTAAACCTAAGAGAGATGATCCCATGGCTAAGTCATCTTGTTGTTTGTATAGGTATACAGTTTTTAAACACAAAGTGTTTTGATTCAAACATGCTTTTGTCAGTGTTATCAAATCTTTTTTCTCATCTCTCTATATATAAAAATTGAATGTATGTCTGTATGTATGTATGTATGTCCTTTATGCGTTGCCAAACTACTCATCCGACTGCCATGAAATTTTAGGAAGTTGCTCTATATGTGTTCAGGAAGGTTTTAGTGAAAAAAATATTTTCGAAAACCCCATAAGTTTACATTTTATGGCATTTTAAATTTCTAATGTTAACCTTATGGAGAGTAAGTTTGTTTACAAATTGTCTACAATGAAAACATTTGATTTCTTAGCTACAGCTGATTGGTTTACTTTCCATTAGCAATACCGTATGCTTTACTATCCAATGCCATCTGAATCATTCATTAATGTTAAACTATGAAGTAAATGTGTACTGTAAAAAATGAACAGCTTTATTCACCACGTTAATAGTTAACGGTTTTGGGGATTATGTATTTATATTTTTATTTTGTGTCTGATTAAAGTCACGTTTTTATATGATAATTACAATGTTTATATTATGACGTTTATTATAATAATCAGCTGTTGTATATATTTCCTATAAAAGCCGTGTTACAATTAGGGTTCGTTTGGGTTTGGATTGGATTTGAAAATTGTGAATTAATCCACTCAGATTTATTTGTTTTATGGGAATGTTATTAATATGTCTTATCGTTTTATTCATGTTATTCACTATGCTGCGACCCAGAATATTTGAATAGTCGAATATTGCTATTCGACTTCAGAACATGGCCAATCTTAAAGTTAACATGTGTTTACTGTGAGGCGTTACGAAGTTCGCCGGGTCAGCTAGTAATAAATAAAGTATAGTAATAAAGTGTTAAAGTAACTATCTTTATAGACACTCCTATTAAAAATATTGTTTTCAAAAAATATTTTTAAATATAATTCCGAATATGGAATAGAAATCGTAGTCAATAGTTCTGTGACAAAATAACAATAAAAGTATTTTATTATTTCTTTGGAAACATTTTGCAAATTGAATCGGCGCTTCTCGAACGAACATTGATAGTAGTGGTAAGAATAATAATTATTCTATATTTTTTGACATGAATATGCTCTGGGGGGTGTTGGCTATTAGAACGACCAAAATTTGAAACAGTGACATAATTTGGTTAGTTACATCAAATGGCTAGTGGCGTCATATATTTGTTATAGGAACAGCTGTTTAGATGAACTTAAAACATTCCCTTTAGACATATCCAACCTATTTTCCACTAGAAAGTAAATACAAAATATTTTTATTATTACTGACAAACAAAGGAAAGAAAAATTATAAGAACATAAAATTATAGATTTTCTTCACTTGAAAATCTGTTAGTTGGTTAGTTAGAATCTGGAGAGCCATGTGGCTTAAGCAAATACTGTACGGCAAGGCAACAAGAAACTTATAGTATAAATACCTGATTTCAGAAAAAAAATTATTTCCTCGATAACGGTATTTTAAAAAATGCATTTAAAATGTTTAAGTAACCACACAGTAATCTTGATTTTAAGTTAAATTTGAATGCCAACCAATGTAAATGCAATCATATTTGTTCTTTTTGTAGATTTTAGTATTATACATATGCGCTATAGTAATTTAACTCACTAATATAACATCAATCAATATAACCGTTATACAGTGAACAAATTAGTTTTAACCAGATTATTCTTTAAACAAGTATTTTTACATAAAAAAGAAAATACATAAAAATATGAACGTTATTGAACTAAGCAAAATGGTTCAACTTGACATTCAGTTTACTATACAATACACCTTTTAATACTACTATCCCTAACTATGTATACCTATTCCTACTTTACAATACTATAACCACCCCCATCCAAAAAAAAACTTATATGTTGTTTTTTTTTTTTCATTTACTTATTTTTTTTTTTTTTTTTTGTTTACTTACCATATTCACGAGTATAACAAATGTAAGAAGGGAACCAAAATTTAAAACAAGTAAGAATGAGTTTATCAACACCAAAAAAATCTTAAACTTATAAAGCTCCCCAGCGTCGCATAAGTAAACAAATCCATTGGCACTACAAGATAATGTTCTTTTGCTGCTGCAGACTCCTGATAGTAAAAGCCTACAGTGGAATATTACTTTATTTATATAATATATAGAGAAAGTATTGTTTGCGTGAAAATTTTGTAACGAATAAAATACTACTGGGGTCCAATTACTATGAACGATATTTGCCACGGATAGCTTCAGTGACACTGGGTTGACCAGGGTTCGGTTATCTTTTATTTTGAGAAAAATTAATTAATTTATTTTATATGGTTCGTGAGGGCTCAGAACTCCTTTACCATTTAATTCACAATCATCAGAGGGTGTGTATCATCCTCGCCCCACGAACCCCCAAACAGTTTGGAAAAAGTTTTATTCTTTTATTATTAACTAGCTGACCCGGCGAACTTCGTAACGCCTGACAGTAAACACATGTTAACTTTAAGTTTGGCCATGTTCTGAAGTCGAATAGCAATACGGCTTCATTGTGAAAGGTTATATATCCTGGGTCACGGCATAGAGAATAACAATACTGAAACGATAAGACGAGTGGATTAATTCACAATTTTCAAATCCAATCCAAACTCAAACCAAACCTAACTGTAATACGGCTTTTATAGGAAAGATATATAACAGCTGATTATTATAATAAACGTTATATATATATATATATATATATATATATATTATAAATACATAATCCCCCAAAACCGTAAACTATTAACGTGGTGAATAAAGCTGTTCATTTTTTACAGTACACATTTACTTCATAGTTAAACATTAATGAATGATTCAGATGGCATTGGATAGAAAAGCTAATGGTAAGTAAACCAATCAGCTGTAGCTAAGAAATCAAATGTTTTCATTGTAGAAAATTTGTAAACAAACTTACTCTCCATAAGGTTAACATTAGAAATTTAAAACGCCATAAAATAGAAACTTATGGGGTTTTCGAAAATATTTTTTCACGAAAACCTTCCCGGTTACATGTAGCGCAACTTCCTAAAATTTCATGGCGGTCGGAAGAGTAGTTTGGCAACGCATAAAGGACATACATACATACATTCAATTTTATATATAGAGATTGAATTACTTTTATTCTCTCCACAGGCTTATTCCAGCCTGGATCCTAGCTGTCTCACACAATACCAGGCTTACTCCAGCCCTGTACTGGCTGAATTATTCTTTGCAACACCAGGCTTATTCCAGCCTTGTTTATATTAAATATATCTGAATTCTCTCAAATTTCTTTCAATATTTGTATGGTTTCTTCTGTTGGAATTTTAGTGTACATGTTGGTTACATAAAAAGATAAAAATATAGCGTTTTCCGGTATTGTCAAATCTTTTATATTTTGTACTAGTTGGTATGTATTTGAAATACTATGATTAGTGTCTGTATTTGTTATTTGATTTAGTCTGTAATTTAAAAACTTACATACATTAAATGCTGGAGCATTGCGATAATTTACTTCAGGTCTAATTGGTATTCCTACTTTATGCACTTTTGGTTGGCCTCTAAATTTTGGGATGGATGTATAATTTTAAATTTAATTTTTTTTCTACAATGGATATTGATGTACATTTAGTTATAATTTGTTTATATCTCTACTATATTCTTGGGTTGGATCCTTCGAAATACTTACAAATTTGTTGTTATTGATGAAGTATTCTACTTTTTCATCGTAATCTTTATTATTATAACAGTAGTGTTTCCTTTATCGGATTTTGTTAGGATTGCATCATTCATTTTTTAATTTTTTCTGAATTAGAGTCAATTACCTTCATGTCCTCTCTAGAATTTATAATAATCTTCTTTATATTTTTAAAATTTTGTTTATTTAGTTCGTGGATGAGGTTATATTGTAAAGGATCTTAAGTTTCTTTCTTTTTAGTTTTGATTGAGGTTTCTACTTCTATCAAATCATCTTCAATTATTTTTGTTATGTGGTCTAAATTTATGTTATATTTCAACGCTTTTGATAGCATCTCATTTTCTAATTCGTTAAACTCTATATTAGTTAAGTTTTTAACTTTTTTAAATGCTTTTAATTAGGATAAACATTTACACTTATTGATAATGGGATTATACTCGAAACATGTAGAAGAAATAAAATGTTTTCTAAGGGTACTTGGTTTACTTATTTCAGTATAAATATATATAAAATAAAACAAAATTAAAGGCACAAGCAAGATTCAAAACTTTAGAAATATAAAAAAGATATGGTTTAAAGAGGAGATCAAATACCTTTTCACAAAACTGAATGTAATAAAAAGAGAAATGAAAAACATAAATTGCACATTATCATCAAAATACCATGAGGAAAGTAAATCCAAAATTATGAATTATGTACCGTAACAGAATTGATCTTTCCAATAATCAAAAACAAACAAATGACCCAGAGTAAGAAAATACAATGTTTAATAGAAGAATCAAAGGAATCTCTTATGAAAATGTATAAAGAAAATGGAAATCAATTCAATACTGCATTGAACTTGACGACAATCAAATTTACAGGCAATGAACAAAACTTATAAAATAAATCCACGAAATACAACATAAACCTGATCACAAAGAGAGTATTACAAGAGATGACTCAATGAATGTCAAAGTAGCAATTCGAAACAATGAAAAAGATGATAAAAGTATTATCCGAAACGACTTTATCCATGAACTATAGATATATGACATTGATAAAAAAATTAAGACACAAAATGTAAAAAAAGAAATAAGTAATAGAAGTAATAGATGCCATAGTAAATAAATTAAAATATAGCAAAAAGCTGATTAGAGCAACTGCATCGTGGTCATAAATGAAAATGATTATGATAAAAAAATTAAAACTTTCTACAAGATGTAGATTTTGAAACAATTAACAAAGATCCCACAGAAGAATTTTTAAATTCACTAATTCTACCATAAACAAATGTAAAACCATACCGAAACATGTACAAAGTCGATTAAAAATTATGAAACAGAGAGCTCCAACACTTCGTGGCCTACCAAAAGCCCACAAAGAAGAAATTCCAATTAGACCTATAGTTAATTACAAAAATGCCTCAACATAAAATTTGAATAAATACTTACACAAAAAAAATTAAAAGAAACATACCTGAAAACAACTTTACAGTAAAAAATACATGTGAGCTTGTAAATAAAATCAAAGAAATTTTTAATTCTAAACTAAGCAATATTTTTATCATTTGACGTTAAGAGTATGTACACAAACATACTGCTTGAGTACACACTTCAAATTCTCAATAAAGAACTAATAAAGAATAAAACATTAAAGAAAAATGAAAATATCGATATCATGAAACTAACAAAATTGGCAGTTGAACAAAACTATTTCAATTACATCATTTTATGTTCAAACAGAAGGACTGGCAATGGGATCAGCTCTATCAGGTCTTCTGGCTGATATATACATGAATTATTTAGAATCGGAAAAAGTCATGAATAATTTGAATCCATACAAAAATAACATAAAATATTGGTACAGATATGTAGACATAATTTGTTTTTTCGACAGCTCAGAAGAAGAATCAGACAACCTTTTAAATTATCTTAATTCACTTTCTAACACAATAAAACTTACAAAAGAAACTCAAACCAACACAATCAACTTTCTAGACATTACTGTACAAATAAAATAAATACAAATATACTTTATTTTCAAATTGAAATGGTGTCAGCCGGATGGTTAAAAAAAATGTTTATCGTCTTCTTTCCATGAACTCGGTCAATGTATAGAATGGATTGTTGATCAGCCATTCTGTTAGAGCAGTCTTCATTCTTCTCCTGGTGTGGCATCTCAGTTTTTCTGGCAGGTAGGTTATGCAGTTTCATGCCCATGTAGGATGGTTTCTTTTCATATTTGGTGAGATGGTGAGCTGGGAGACAGTATTTTGTACCATGTCGAGTGTTGTATCCATGGAACTGTCTATTTTGTGTAAATGTTTTTCCATTGATATACAGGATGACTTCTTATATAGAGATTTATTAATGCCATAATCTTGAAAGCTTCTCTACAACTTTCTCTGAAATTTAGCTCAGCTAAGGCTTTACAGTCCTCTTTTGCAGTATAAAAACTCTCTGAAGATTTCTTGCCGAAGTTCCTCCCCAAACAATGAGGCCGTACCTGAGATGTGTTTCAAACAGAGAATGGTAGGCTATTTTTGCAGTAGAAAGGTTGCTAATGGATTTTGTACGTTTAATCACATAAAGTGATGAATTGAGTTTAGGAAGGAGGTTATCTATATGTTGTGACCAGGTAAGACATTCATCTGCTAGGATTCCTAGATACTTAGCCTGGGTATTTCTTTCTACATGAGGTATTGTTGGTAC
Source organism: Nephotettix cincticeps (assembly GCA_023375725.1). Lineage (NCBI taxonomy): Eukaryota > Metazoa > Arthropoda > Insecta > Hemiptera > Cicadellidae > Nephotettix > Nephotettix cincticeps. The sequence continues at coordinate 75,312,961 of CM041786.1, read as the reverse complement.
ATCTTCTCCCATAAGCCAGTTGGCTTGTTTTCCTGGATTTACCACCAAGTCGTTAGAGTGGCAATATTGTATGCCATGTTCAGTGCTGTGAAAGATTTTACATCTAGATCATTGTTTCCGCTTAAAAGCAAGGTGATGTCATCAGCATACATCAATATCATACAAAGGTTTTCCAGGTATTCTGATTTGTCATTCGTAAAGAGTATAAACAATATTGGTCCTAATATAGATCCCTGTGGTACTCCCCGTTTCAGAGGCATAGGATGATCTAGTTCTTTCTGTAACTCCATTTTTTGTTTGTGTGATTTCTACTATTTGTTTCCGGTCTGCAAGATAGCTTTTGGACCACATCTTAGCTGTGCCTTTAATGTCTAATTTGTCTAACTTGTGTAATATGAGTTCATGGCGCAAGCAGTCAAATGCTTTGCTTAGGTCAAGGAAAAAGCTAGTTGTAAGTTTTCCCTCCTCGAGACTGTCAATTATGTAGTCTGCCAAGTCTATCAGAGCTGTTATGGTTGATTTCCCCTTTATAAAGCCATGTTGTCTGTCAGTTAGCAGATTGAAATTTTCACAATGGTCCACTATCCTTCTTAAACAACTTTTTCCAGGATTTTTGAAAAAGTTGGTAGTATTGATATTGTTCTATAGTTACTGACTATCGTTCTACTATCTTTTTTTGTGTTTTGGGAACACTTTTGCAAGTTTTAAAGCTGAGGGAAAATTACCTTGACTCAAAAACTTATTAATGATGCTTGTGAGAGCTATTATTAGTGTTTCTTTGCAATGCTTCAGTATTTTTGTAGAGATGTTGTCTGTGGCTGCAGAGGTTTTTTGTTTGAGGTTTTTGAAATATTGAGTATCTCCATTTGGGTTGACTGTTTAAAATGGTTTATATCATGACTTGTGATTGGTGTTGGCTGTAGATTTGTGGGTGGTGTAGGATTTTTTCTTAGTGTTTTCTCGGCTACACTGGTGAAAAAATTATTTAAATGGTTTGCAATTTTAAGTGGTTTGTTTTCATGCTGTTCGTCAATTTCAAGTGTGAAAGCTTGTTGTTCATCATTTTTGGGCTGACGTTCATTGTTTATAATGTTCCACAAGGCTTTAGATTTATCCTCTGCTCTGTTGATGTAATTTATTGATGCATCTTGTCTTAATTTCCTTAGTCTCATGCTCATGTCATAATCCTTCTTCGTCTTAGCTAGGTCACATTTGTTCTGTTAATTTTTTTATTTTTAGCGAATTTCCCATAGGGAAGAAGCTATTACCTTAGGTCTCATGGCGAGATTAAGCCCGGGACCATGTTATTTTTTCTTCTTTAGGTGCCCAGAAACCAAAAACAATAGTCGTTAAAATTTATATATATATTTGATCCATATAGTTCATATAGTTAAAAAAATTAACTGAGTATCCTTGAGAAACATTTTAGCGAATTTCCCATAGGGAAGAAGCTATTACCGTAGGTCTCATGGCAAGACTTAAGCCCGGGACCATGTTATTTTTTCTTCTTTAGGTGCCCAGAGTCCAAAAACAATAGTCGTTAAAATTTATATATATATATATATATATATATATATATATATATATATATATATGTGTGTGTGTGTGTCTGTGAACACGATAACTCGTAAAAATGGTCCGATCGAGACCAAATTTGGTAGAGACGTGTATTCCTACAAATGCTCGGACGAGTTCGTAAACCAGACATATCGGTCAATGGGAACGGGTAGTTTGGGGGGGGGTTTTGTACCCCAAAATAGGGTTTTTTGCGTTTTTCACACGTAATTTTTATAAATTTCTAATTTTATGTTTCACCATTAGAATCAGGTTAAAAAACTACACAATTAAGTTTCTTCAAGTTTTTCTCTATCTCCAACGGTTACCGAGGTAAAAAAAAATCTAAACACAGTACGTTGTATTTTGGGGATCCAATGTTAGTTAATCTTATGGAAGATAAGGAAAAATTAATATTTCCCATATGAATCAATATTTTTATATTAAACTTTGTATTTACCTTCATGTTGTTGATTCCCACCTGTTTATGCTTAAAAATCATAGTTTATGTGTTTATCATGGCAGCAAACCTGCATACTCTTTTCCCATGTTAATCATATAGGGAATAGAAAACTCCTTTATTTAAGGACAGATGTTGATGAAAGTTGGTATAAATGTTAAAAATAAAAATTGTTTGTTGCAGAAATGCCTACTTGCAGTGTTCCTCACAGCAGCAAACCTGCACACTCTTTCCCATGTTAATCTTATGGAGAATAGGGAAATAATTCTCATGTTTATGGACAGATTGTTAAAAAAACTTGTCATATATTATTATTATCATATTATTGATTTGGAAATTCGCTGAGTATGCAGGTCTGCTGCAACGGGGGTATTTTTTATCTCAACGACATGTTTCAACTTAAAAATTCAAAAAAAAAAAAAAAATCAAAAAATGTTCAATGAACTTGAAAATGGCCTTTAAAGGTTGAGACATGTCGTTGAAAAAAAAATATTTCTCAAGGATACTCAGTTAATTTTTTAACTATACTTTATATATATATGTATGTATGTATTTGATTGTGTAGTTCAGAAGTAAGGGCTGCTCATAGAGTTATTATTACAGTAGAACCTCGATTAACTGTCACCCTCGGGACCGTGACCATGACGGATAACAGAAATAATATTAGCACCGATACAACTTATCACCTAGACAGTGTTTGGCGTGGCAACATCGAAATTCACTGCCTTGCATGTTATAACGGCGCCATTGTAAGTCCTAATTCATTTTCATGATTACTGCGCAGTACTTAATGTGAATTTATTTTAAATAATAAAAAATAAAACTACGTCAGTTCAAGTGAAAAATACTTTATTAAAATATTTCATTAAGAAAACAATGAAATATCAACTGTACATGTACATACTTTTACTCTCAAAACTGACGTTACCGGTATTTAGTTTTTAAAATAGTCCGTAATTTTCTTTTGTTTCTTTTCCCGTCGAGCTCTTCAGGCGGTCATATTTCTAATTTTTCTGAGATGAAGCACCAGCGTTTTAGTAATTTATTGTATATTGTTGAGTCCTAAAACTACATGTTTCCATTTCTCAGTCATAACAGAAGAGCATTACACACTACGTATAAACAACACTGTCAACAATAAATGGTAAAGCACATAAAACACTAGTAGGCATTGCACTCAAAATCGGCAATAAGTTCACTGTAGCCCAGCACCATACTAAACTGAAATGAAACAGTAGCAGTAGAATGCAGAATACAGTGTAAGGGATTAACCAGCTGGATCATTAGGCCCCTTTCACACAATCCGGCGTGCGCCGGACGGCGCGGTCAGACGCGGCCTGTATTTTGTCTGTCCAGTTGTGGATCAGCTATCGAAATGTTAACTTCACGAGAGAAGAAAGTGTTAGCGATGTACTTGCTGTGGAGACGGCGACAAAGAAGAAGGAACGGAGGAGGTTTTGGATTCATCCACTGGCTCAAGATCGACAAACATCTGGGTCCTTCTCAGTTTCTCTGTTCTTGTGTCTGTCTTTGTAATCTTCAAGGGACTTGTCCCACAGCAGTGGTCTTTCTTCTACATGCATAATTAAGTTTTCAACATCAATGTCATTATTGAATTCAGATGTGTCACTCATTTTCACCAAAAACCAAACACTTAAAAACAAACAAACAAAACACTTTTTAAAAAACTTGGGCTCTTCACTCTCCAGTGGCAGCTCGCAGACTGATGAAACATGCGGCGCTCGCCGGACCGTGTGAATACACCAATAAGAACCAATAGCCCTTCACCAAGTCGTAAGGCGTGGCCGCCGCATGTGCGGCGCAGGGGAGTCCTGCGGGAATCTCAGCGCCGGACGGCGAAAACGCCGTACGGCGCATGCCAGACGTCAAGTGAAAAGACTGATATACTCCCATAGCCCAACGCCGGATTCGATGTACGCCGTACGGCGCACGCCAGATCATGTGAAAGGGGCCTTACCCTTGCCGCCAATGACTCCAGCACATTGCAAGTGTGCAGTACAGTCGTCACTACTCATCATAGAGCCTCAACAGACAATTCGGCTCGGCGCTGAAACATAAATTTCTTGCGCTAGGGGGTGGCGGTTAATAGAAACTGACGGTTAAAAGGGTGACGGTTAATCGAGGTTCTACTGTAAATTAAAAGAACTTGAGCTCCCTTTAAACATTTTATTTTCATGATACACAGTAACATCAACGTATAATCAATATATATATATATATGTGTGTGTGTGTGTGTGTGTGTGTGTGTGTGTGTGTGAACACGATAACTCTCGTAAATAAACGGTATCAGTGGACTGACACATACTTTCTCCCTTAAGTCAATTTAAAAAAGAAAATCTGTAATAAAACTATCATATTCTTCAAAGTTTATCTAAATATCATTTAATAATTTATTGTTTTAAAAATAATCATCCCATTTCTTAAAATAAAAACATGAGAAACAAAGTTAAATTAATTATTAAAATTGTATGGGGGGGAAACACACCCCCCCCGGTAATACCAAGATTTTTTGAGTTGGTTCTGTTGGGTGATTTGACCTTACACTTCATACCAAGTTTCATGGAAAACAGTTAAAAAATAAGGAAGAAATTGATATTAATATTCTCCATAAGAATTGAAGTACATTTAAGAACATTGGACGCTTTCAGACAACGTACTGTGTTTATCATGGACAGTAAATTTAACTTTTCTCTGGAACCGTTAGTCGTAGACAAATAATTCAAAATACTAATTTGTTTAGTTTTTTAAGCAGGTTTTAATGGTGACGTCAAATTATACTTTACTTTTATTGTTTTCACTGAAAATTTAAAAATTGATTTTTCTGACATTTAAAAGCCCATAGCTTTTGAACCGTCATTTTTACAGACATGCGGGTGGTGTCAAATTATTTAGTACTCTGTGCACTATGAACTGTCAAATTTTAATCAAAATCGTTAGAGCCGTTTTTGAGAAATTTGGATTTTTCATGTTTTTTAAGGGTTTTTAGGGGTGAACTACCCTTAAAAATCAAAAATTCAAACAAATGAAAAATGCCTAGAGATACCGTGAATATATACATACATGCCAATTTTCATCTAAATCGGACCAACGGGGTAGGCTGTGGCACTGTACACATCCAGACACACACACACAGACAGACACACGGACGGACAGATATCACCTCCAAACCCACTTTTTTGGATTCAGGGGACTCCAAAACGGATATATCCACCCTCAACTCAAATTCGAAAATTTTGACGAAAACAATACTTTCTCCATATACTACGTATAAGGGGAGAAAGTAAAATGGTCCGATCAGGACCAAATTTGGTAGAGATTCCTACAAATTCCTACAATTGCTCGGACGAGTTCGTAATCAAGACATATCGGTCAATGGGAACGGGTCCTAGTTTGGGGGGTTTTGTACTCCAAAATTGGGTTTTTTGCGTTTTTACTTTCTCCCCTTATACGTAGTATATGGAGAAAGTATTGTTTTCGTCAAAATTTTCGAATTTGAGTTGAGGGTGGATATATCCGTTTTGGGGTCCCCTGAATCAAAAAAGTGGGTTTTGACGTGATGTCTGTCCGTCCGTGTGTGTGTGTGTGTGTGTGTGTGTGTGTGTGTGTGTCTGGATGTGTACAGTGCCACAGCCTACCCCGTTGGTCCGATTTAGATGAAATTTGGAATGTATATATATAGTCACCGTATCTCCAGGCGTTTTTTTCATTTTTTTGAATTTTTGATTTTTAAGGGTAGTTCACCCCTAAAAACCCTTAAAAAACGTGAAAAATCCAATTTTCTCAAAAACGGCTCTAACGATTTTGATTAAAATTTGACAGTTTATAGTGTACAGAGTACTAAATAATTTGACACCACCCGCATATCTGTAAAAATGACGGTTCAAAAGTTATGGGCTTTTAAATGTCAAAAAAATCAAATTTTTAATTTTTCAGCGAAAACAATAAAAGTAAAGTATAACTTGACTGGTACCATTGAAACCAGCTTAAAAAACTAAACAAATTAGTATTTTGAATTATTTGTCTACGACAAACGGTTCCAGAGAAAAGTTAAATTTACTGTCTACGATAAACGCAGTACGTTGTCTGAAAGCGCCCAATGTTATTCTTATGGAGAATATAAAAAAATCAATTTCTTCCTTACTTTCCAACCGTTTTCCATGAAACTTGGTATGAAGCGTAAGGTCAAATCACCAAACAAAACCAGCTCAAAAAAGGCTTGGTGTTACGGGGGGGGGGGGTTGTCCCCCCCATACAATTTGAACAATTAATTTAACTTTGTCTCTCGTGTTTTATTTTTAGAAATTGGATGATTATTTTTGAAACAATAAATTATTAAATTTAGATTAACTTTGCAGAATATGATAGTTTTATTACAGATTGTCTTTTTTAAATTTACTTAAGGGAGAAAGTATGTGTCAGTCCACTGGTACCGTTTATTTATATGTAATTTAAAGAATTTTTAGATTCTATCTTTGACCATTAGAATCAGCTTAAAAACTACACAATTTAGTTCCTTAAAGTTTTTCTCTATCTCCAACGGTTACCGAGATATAAACAAATCTAAACACAGTACGTTGTATTTTGAGGCTCCAATGTTAATCTTATGGAGAATAGGTAAATGATTTATCAACAGATTTTGACCAAACTTGTCATACCGTATATTATTATAATATTATTGATTTGGAAATTCGCTGAGTACGCAGGTCTGTTGCGACGGGGGTATTGATATTTCAGAAGTTTCTCGAGGTAATTTTTCTTTAGGAGGCTTGCCTGATTGTCTGCAAAATGTTTATTTTTCACTTTCTTCTTTGTTCTTGTTTTCTACAAAGGACATGCCTGGTCAAGAGCCATGGTAAACTTTGTCATGAATTTGTTATAGGATTCTTCTACGGTTAGGGCATTGTGTACTTCATTCCAGTTTTCTTCCAGAAGTAAGGTGTTTAGAGTGTCAAGGTTGTTCTGACAGTAATTTTGGTTCATTCCCTTTGTCTGTATATTGTTATCTGGGTGGAATTTTATAAGTGAAGTACATAGTTGTGCAGTATGGTCAGACAGGCCACTGTGGAAAACCTTACTTTCAATGTCTTTGCAGTGAAAGGTTATAGGTTGTAGGTTCATCCTATAAATTTTATGACTGATCAGAGTATTTTTAATTTGTCTGTTCTTTTCGTTGTATATTAAGCAGTCAACATTTATGTCCCCTAATAGGAGCAGCGGATGATCGTCTGCTTTTGTATGTTCTAGTGTTTCTGAGAGAAGATCTAGTGCTTGGTCAGGATTACCAGATGGAGGCCTATAAATTCCTGCTATGTATAACGGTTTTTTGTTCAATGATGTCTTAATCACAGCTATTTCACAGATTAATTCTTCTTAGTATTCATTAACAGGGATAGGCTCTGTCATGTGGGCTATGTTTTCTTCAATATATATTGCTACTCCTCCTTTAGTATGTTTAGTTCTGCTAAAGTAGGCAGCTAGTATGTAGCCAGAAATTTTAATGTTTTTTAAGATCTCCTCTTTAAGTCCATGTTCTGTAAGTATAAACACCTTTGGCTGTAGTTCTTCAAGAAGGTGGGTTAGTCTATTTATTTTATTCCAGAGTCCTTGTATATTTTGATGTAGCACAGTGATTTTTATATTAGTCTGTTTGCCAGATGAAGAGAGTTTATAAAGATCCTGGTTTTGTATGTTTGTTTGAGTCTGTGTTTTTCCTTTGGGCGTTTGGCTAAAAAATACTTTCCTGGACATACACTGTTATTTTTCTTTTGTTTTGGTGGCAGGTAGTCATCCTGAAAATGAACTTGTGCTTCCACGACTATCTTGTGACTATCTTGATGACTGGCCTGTCAGGAGTATTCAATTGTTTTGATGGTGCTTATCTAGTATCCACAATCTGTTCTGAGGGCCGGTCACATTTTGAGCCATGAGCCTGTGTTACAGGAGAGTTGTTCAGTTTTTGTGACAGGGTTTGTCTGGTCCCCCACTCTCTATGGACTGGTCAGTTCTTGGGCTGTAGGCCTGTATTACAGGAGAGATGTTCAGTTTTTGTGACAGGGTTTGTCTGATTCCCCCACTCTTTTTAGCCTGGATTTGAATACTTCATGGTGTGATTAAATTGTCATGCAATTGTCCCATTTCATTTGTTTGGGATGTCTTAAGAGCTTTACTTTTTTCTACTTGTAGTGATACACTAAAAATATTATTCTTAGCTTCATTCTCTTTCATTTTTGGTGAGGGATTTGGTTTGTGGAGAAGATTTTTCTTTTTAATAGTATCAGGATGAGGTGTGTGTTGTTCAGGTGGGGCAGTCTGCTCAGACTCATGTGGTGTGTGCAGATCTTTAATTTGGTCTTATGCAGGCTGCATTTGGTCCTGGTGATTCTTCAGTTGGGCTAATTCAAAAAATATGTAGGATGAATGGTTCTGTAGGGTGTAGGCTATACTATCATCAAAGGTTTGTGTTTCTGTATTTCTGGTCTCTTTAGGTGTTTTTCAGCCTTAATTTTGTTCTTACCTTCCACATGCCTTATTATTGCGTTTAATCTTGCAATTTATGTTTCGTATTTCCTGATTGTGAGTTCTTTTTCTTGGTCCTGTTCTTCAAACATCATTACAAGATCGTCTCGCAGTTTATTTTCTTTCAGTAATTGTTTCTCCACTTCATTTACTGTTTCAACAAGTTGATTGTTTTTATCACTTAAAATTTCTTTTTTTTTTTTATTTTCAAGCTCTTCTATTATATCTTGGTATTGAGAAAGGCAATCATTTCTTGAATTTGTGATTTGTTGTGCCAATTCATCATTTTGCTGAGACACGTCAAGTAGGTCGTGTTTAAGTTTATTGTTTTCTTGGAGTAGGGCATCATTTCCTTTTTCCGCAGGTAGGGAGAGAGATGTTTCAAGGTCAGCATCTTGACTGTTTTGAAGTTGTATTTGAATGTCGTCCATATTATTAATGCTAGCTTGAGATGTGAGATTCACTGTTTCTATCTTGCTGTTATTTGAGGAGTCATCAAATAACAGTACACTTTGATGTTGTGCTGTTTGTTCATTGACACTTTCAGACAAGTTTAGAGCTTTCGACTGCTAGTTCTGGATCATCTAGTGCCTTGTTAAAAATTTTATTTTTAAAATTGTCTGGCTGTCGAACTCCATGTATGTGTACATTTTCTTTGTATGGGAGTAGACTGGACTCAATGAACAGTAATCAATGAACAATCAAAACATACTTTTAAAATATTTATAAAGCCAGTCGCAATAGATTTTATAATCCCAGCCAATTCCAACCACCTGTGGCAGCAAAAGATGTCCAAATTTCACACAATGATACATAGACTTCCCAACAACATCCCCATGAAAAATCAAATTTTAATGAAGACAAAGACACCATAAAATACCTTGCCATTAAGAACGGATACAAACCTACCCTAATCGACAATCTGGCAAGGAAGAAATTTACAAGATCAAAGAAAAGAAACAACAACATGAAAAAAACCAAAATCCACATATATATGTTTACCATACAACACAAAAACTAACAGAGCAATATGTAAAACATTTAATAAAACAACCTACAGAATATGATTAAATACAAGAAATAATGTCCTTGACCTTATCCATAAAAATACAAACAGAACCATTCACACTACCAATAATTTCGACAAGTCAGAAATATATCCAAATAAACTGCCCACAATGTCACATGTTTTATATTGGACAAACTGGCCTAAAATTCACAACCAGATACAAAGGACATGTACAAGCTTTTAATTAAAAATCTACACAAGCATGAAATTAAATATAGCCAAACACATAATAAGGAAACATCACAATTTTAAAAGTTTGAAAGAAGACCTTGATATAATTGAATTTGCAACAAAGAAAAGAACACTAAATTAGACGTAAAAGAAGAATTACACAATTACAAAAACTATAAAACACAACCCAACAGATAAATAAATAAAATGCAAACACATACAAAAAACATTATATTTTGAAAAAATCATACTACTACATCCCAAAGACTAAATGAAAATCAGCTGCTGATAAAGATATCAAACATTTAATTACATTTGATAATAATTTTATTATATTAGGTTTAGTGTACCTAGTGAACATGTCCTTATGGTCCGAAACATGGAAAGTTTAATTAAAATTTAAAAAAAGGTACTGTATTTCAATTGTTTATTAACTTAGTAACAATATATATATATATATATATATATATATATATACAGAGTTATATATATATATACGGTGCAAAGTATGCCAGAGTATTTTACACCTATGCCACAGTCTCCACATGGGTAGCTGGGAGTTTTAGCTTGGGTCTTGATCATCTTGTAAGAAGATTATCTAAGTAGGGCTAGGTTTATTATATATATATATATATATATATATATATATATATAATATATATATATATATAATATATATATATATATATACATTTTTAGCTTGTAAAGTAATTTATCTCAAAGCTGTAGAGGTGTTTAATGTATTAGAGCAGTTACATATACTATATCTAGTTATAAATTGCTGTCAATGAGTGATTCGGCTGTGGGCCTGTTGGGTTAGATTAAGTTGTTATAGAGAACTGGGTCAGCACTTGCGGTAGGTTATGTCTTAGAATGTGCACAGTAGGCAGTGTCAGCAAGGCTGTGGGTATTTACCGTCACCATATGGCATGTTCTTTTGTTCCTCAGTTATTATTCTGAAGTATTTTAATTTGATGCTTAAGAACTTTGTTAAGTTTTTTGTGTTATTACTATTATTATTTTTTCCCCTTTTTCTGTAATATCTCAAAGTAACGGGTCCGGCAAAAAAACCTCCCCGGTTTGAGCAAGCCACCGCGTGAGTTGTAGTGGGGATAGAGATGTGGAGGGGGTATTGTTCCGTAGCGGCGTACGTGCCATTTTCAGTGTTTGCCATGGCTTGGCTCGGTGAGCATCGGGCGTTTGTTGTGGAGGAGTTTATTAAAAATGGCGGTTCTGTGATTTTTACTCAACGAGCGTTTCGGATTCGATTCGAACTTGGCCGACGTGATAGTGTTCCTGACGCGAAAACGATTAGACTGTGGATGTCAAACTTTAGACAAACAGGGTCAGCACTAAAAAGAAAACCATCTGGCCGACCTCGTACTGCAATAACACCAGAGAATGTGGCGCGAGTGAGAACATCCATCCAACAGTCTCCAAAGCGTTCAGCGGTTAAACATGCAGCTGCCCTGGGATTGTCAGAAAGGAGTGTAAGGAGAATTCTGCATAAAGACTTCATCTGCATCCCTACAAAATAATGGTTGCGCAAAAGTTGTTTGAAGAAGATTATGAAACTCGCAGGGCTGCATGTGATGACATTTTGCAGAACATTCCCCCAGATGCTGTCTTCATTTCTTCTGATGAAGCCCACTTCCACTTGTGTGGAACTCTTAACAAACAGAATTTCCGCTATTGGGCTGCAGAAAATCCTACGGAACTCCACCAACAACCAATACACAGTCCAAAAGTCACAGTTTGGTGCGCCGTTGCGGAATTTGGTGTGTGGGGACCGTACTTTTTTGAAGAAGAAGGACAAACAGTAACGGTCAATGCCGATCGCTATTGTCACATGATAAAGACATTTCTTTGACCCAAGATCAACCAATTTGTTTTAGACCATGAGGAAGAAGAAGTTTGGTTCCAACAGGACAGAGCCACAGCTCACACTGCTCGGCGGTCCATGGAAATGTTAAGAGAATTGTTCCCTGGACGTCTTGTTTCTTCAAGAGGAGACATTTCCTGGCCTCCAAGGTCACCCGACTTATCACCTTGTGATTTATTTCTGTAGGGCTACCTAAAGGCTGAAGTGTACAAACATCGCCCCAGAACTCTGCAAGAACTAAAAGATGCCATTAGGCAGGAAGTGGCAGCCATTCCAAGGGAAGTTACACGAAGAACTATAGACAACTTCAGGAAAAGACTTCGTGAATGTATTAAAAATGGGGGACATAATTTATCGGACATAAAACCAAATAAAGTGTACCAAATAACGTATACCATTAAAACCAAATAAAGTGTACTAAATGATGTCAAACGGCATCATATAGGCTATTCACAAATATAAGTAATTGTTCTGTATGTTTCTTATTCTTTTTGCAAATGCCTATTGAAATCAGGGAGGTTTTTTTTGCCGGACCCTGTATAACCTTACCCTACTCAAAGTATATCTTAAGGGACGTAGTACCCTTTTTTAATTTTAATTAAACTTGATATGTTTCAGACCATCCCAAGTTCACAAGGTACACTGGTTAGGTGTACCTTGGTGAACAGCTACAGAAAACAAGGTGGCGCCCTCAACAATACCGTATTAACAATATTGAATGTTTTTGACTAAGAAATTAGAAAATTAAGATTTAAACCTCCCACCCTCTCTACCAAAGTCACTGAGCAAATTTTACAAGTCAGTGTGCTACATTTGATTCGTGAATTTTTTCAGGTAATAATTGGGGGCTCAAGCATGGATTTAGTTGTATCTGTCACAGAGCCATTCAAGGTATTTTTTATATGAAATATATACTTGTATTACTTTAGAAAAGTAATGTATATGTTTTAATATCCTCAGCGGTATAATTTAATAAATAACAGCCATAATAACACTGACATGAACACGAATCTGGAAATACTCGTATTACACTATTGCAGTTATTTATCAAATATTACACATTTGAATGAGTTTTGGTGTTTGAAATTTACCTGGAACTATTCTTCAAAATTAGTCAAGTTTTTAGACATTGACGTATTTATTAGTTACAATAAATTGAAAAAATCATGTTAAACATTCCAACAAAATGCAATACTTGCACTATATGAGCTGTCAACCAATGTACATGAAAAAATCTATTCCAAAACGTCTGTCGATTCGTGCAAAATCCCTATGTCGTGACAGGTCTGACTTTGAAAACTATATGTCTAAATTAAATTCTGCTTTCATTGAAAGAGGTTACCCCCCAAAAATGTTAAATAAACAATTTAGAAATCCAAAAAATGTAAACAAACATAACTATTCCAAAGACCCAAAATTTATCATAGAGTATTTTCCTGGACTTCATAAAATTAACACTGTAATAAAAGCAGCATTTAACGTTTTAAAATCTTCCCCAGTAACACAAAATTTATTTACCAGACCACCTCGTGTTGTCTTCAAAAGGCCATAAAATTAAAAAAAAAACATGTTGGTGAGACCCAAAATTCAAAATTCACGGCCTGAAGAATTAAGTAATTGTCATGGCTGTGAACCATGCCACAAGCACCGTTGTGGCATTTGCAAAATTATGTGTAATTCCACTGAATTTAAAAGCAGTTTGACTGACAAAGTTTACCCAATGGTTGGAAAGTCAACGTGTATTCTTACATTTGCTCAGAGGAGTTTGTAAACCAGACATATCGGTCAATCGGAACAGGTTTTTTTGGGGGATTTTGAACTTTTTTTCCCTATCTCCAACGGTTACCGAGATACTAAAAAATCTAAAACACAGTACATTGTATTTTGGGGCTCCAATGTTAATCTTATGAAGGATAAAGAAAAATTAATATTTCACTTATCAATCAATATTTTTGGATAAAACCTGGTATTCACCTTAATGTGGTTGATATTCATCCATTTATACTTAAAAATCATAGCTTTTGTGTTTATCATGGCAGCTTACCTGCATACTTCTTTCCCATGCTAATCATATGGAGAAAAGGCAAACTCCTTTATTTATGGACAGATGTTTATGAAACTTAGAACTTATGAAACTTATGAAAACTTATGAAACTAGGTATACATGGTCAAAGTAAAAATATTTTATGCTAAAAATGCCTACTTTTAATGTTCGTTACAGCAGAACCCTGCATACTCTTTCCCACGTTTATCTTATATATTAGTGAATTTCCCAGAGGGAAGAAGCTATTACCGTAGGTCTCATGGTAAGACTTAAGCCAGGGACCGTGTTATTTTTTTGTCTTAAGGTGTCCAGAGTCCAAAAACAATATTCGTTAAAATTTATATATAAATATATATATGTGTGTCTGTGAACACGATAACTCTCGTAAAAATGGTCCGATCAAGACCAAATTTGGTAGAGACATGTATTTCTACAAATTCTCGGACGAGTTCGTAAACCAGACATATTGGACAATGGAAACGGGTAGTTTGGGGGGGGGGTTTTGTACCCCAAAATGGGTTTTTTTGCGTTTTTCACATGTAATTTTTAAAAATTTCCAATTTTATCTTTCACTATTGGAATCAGCTTAAAAAACTACACGATTAAGTTCCTTAAAGTTTACTCTATCTCCAATGGTTACCGAGATATTAAAAAATCTAAACACAGTAAGTTGTATTGTGGGGCTCCAATGTTAATCTTATGGAGGATAGGTAAAAATTAATATTTCCCATATTAATCAATATATAGGGAATAAGCAAACTCCTTTATTTATGGACAGATTTTTATAAATCTTGTCATATATTATTATTATATTATTGATATGGAAATTCGCTGAGTATGCAGGTCTGCTGCAACGGGGGTATATATATATATATATATATATATATTTGTGCGTGTGTGTGTGTGTGTGTGTGTGTGTGTGAGTGAACACGATAACTCTCGTAAAAATGGTCCGATCAGGACCAAATTTGGTAGAGGCGTGTATTCCTACATTTGCTCGGACGAGTTCGTAAACCAGACATATAGGTCAATCGTAATGGGTCGTTTAGAGGGGGTTTTATACTCAAAGATTGGGTTTTTGCGTTTTTCATATATAATTTAAACAAATTTTAAATTTTATTTTCAGCATTAGAATTTACTTAAAAAACTACACAATTTAGTTACTTAAAGTTTTTCTCTATCTCCAACGGTTACCAAGATATTAAAAGACCTAAACACAGTACGTTGTATTTTGGGGTTCCAATGTTAATCTTATGGAGGATAAGGAAAAATTAATATTTCTCTTATTATCTAATAGTTTTGGATAAAACTTTGTATTTAGCTTCATGTGGTTGGGATCCATACGTTTGTACTTAAAAATCATCGTTTATGTGTTTATCCCATGTTAATCATATAGAGAATAGGTAAACTCCTTTATTTATGGACAGATATTGATAAAACTTGGTATATGGTTAAAATAAAAATAGTTGTATATGTTAAAAATACCTACTTTCAGTGTTCCTCTAAGCGACAAACCTGCATACTCTTTCCTATGTTAATATTACGGAGAATAG
The DNA here is from genome assembly GCA_023375725.1 of Nephotettix cincticeps. Taxonomy (NCBI): domain Eukaryota; kingdom Metazoa; phylum Arthropoda; class Insecta; order Hemiptera; family Cicadellidae; genus Nephotettix; species Nephotettix cincticeps. The sequence goes on along the minus strand of CM041786.1, from coordinate 75,297,691 downwards.
GCAAATACTCTAATTTATCCAACAAGTATTGATTGATCAAACTTTTCATATACTTGTATTATTATTGCCATGTTATTGAGGTGTAAATTCACAGAGTACGCAGGTCTGCTGCGACGGGAGTATTTTAAGATCACTGAAGCCGATTGGTGATGAAATGTCATGGTAGAAGTCTTAGATAGTAGCATTCAGCATTCGAAGGATGTAATCTCTACCTAAAACATCAAGCTGTTGTACACCAGGATATCCTTGAACACTGCTCCCTCTCCGTTGTTTACAAAACCAGTTATTTTCCATACATATTACACAGAAATTTCACTCACCAACACCTAATCTCATCTCCCTGGTCTAGCGACAACTGGTTGTGGTTTGATTCTTGGACATCAACTTTCTATGATGACCCTACCAAGCAGTATAATCTATCTTAGTACAGAAGTATATTCTTGCTGAAATTAAAACTGGTAAACAATTTATGAAATTATTGAGATAATAACTGGGGATTTGTGATACCACCAATTCATGGACATTGGAATCACATTAAGGATCCATTTTCAATAGTCTATTGGATATATATAAATACACAGTCTAACCTGGATGGTTCCATCAATAATAACCTATTATCCTATAGGAAATTTGACAATAAAGCCTTCAGTTTAACTTTTTTTTTTATTCTCGGCTACGTCCACGAATATTATTATTGAGTATTGGTCTGCTTCAAGTATAAGGGATAAAACTCTTGCAAATTAGAGTATAGTATGTTGGAGAATCTGTGATTTTTCTTTATTCTGAATCAGATTTTTGGCAGTACCACATTATTCAAGACTAGTTTTTTGATTGATAGATTATTGTAGCACCCTCCCTCATTGATTTAATTTTGAAATTTCCCTACTATCCAATACTATAATACGAGCAAGGTTTGTATATATATATATATATATATATATATATATATATATATATTTGCACACGGATCTCGAAAACGGCACCGAGGATTTTCTTTAAATTTTGGAAATAACTAATTTCCGAGTAGAAAATAAGTTCTAGATAGGTCTAATGTCCAGGAAAATTCGTGTTTTCTTGTAATATTAAGTTTAAAATCTAAAAATTTAACATTACGCTTATGGAGAATAAAATGTAAACAATACAAACCAAAACAGCTGTTTATAACCGTTTGACAGTTCTTGATTGAAGACTGCGGGGAACAATATAGAGGTTATGCATTAATATTTATTTTATGAATTAAATAAATGCAAAATTATCAGGTTACTAAACAATTTGTAAAAACTTAAGGATAACATAGCTGTGCGAAATAAAAGCAGAAAAAAGTATTTCAAAAATCTTCCGTGTTTTGATAGAAAACGTATTCGTTGTATTGCTTGAAGCCACTGTAACAAACCAATTAATTGATGTAAATTAAATTTCTCTTTTGCTTTTCAATCCTCATTCCAATTATAACAAAATCAGTTGATCACAGGCTAATAATAACGGTATGGATAATTAAACAGTAAATGATCGGCTTTGGCTAAAAGACGTTAAACTGCATCGCTCAATTGACTAACGTCGTAGCCGAGTTGTAACGTGTCGGCCGAGTTATATCCGCGAGTTATAATAGGCCGCGAGTTCCATCCCCACCAGGGGCATTACTTTTTGTTCAGTGCTATATTAATTATGGTGTATTAAATCGGTTTTATTTCAACAACATAAATGTTTTCATTGAGTAATAAATATGTTTTAATTTTTATAATACATGTCTTATTCTATACGAGCAAAGCTCGGTCACCAGGTACTTGTATACTATACCGTCTACATTTTTGTTGTAGTATGAATACTAGTATTTAATCTAGTACCTGCTATTTGCAGGTGGAAGGATGCACACTGAGAGGTCAGATACGTCATAGTGGAGGAGGTGTAGGGAGGAACATAGCAGATGCCCTTGGTAAACTCTCACCCCACCTCAACCCTGTATTAGTCTCAGCACTGGGAGATGACCTTTACGGTTCATTCTTGCTGGAACAAACCATGGGCCACTTGGTAAATAAGTGTTTTGTCATTCATATTAATACTTCAATAGTATTTTTACTGAGATATTAAGCATTCACAGAGTATAGTCTGACTTCTTTGGCTTACTATTCATTGAATTAAGAGATATATTTTCTATTCACGAGAGTATGTTATTAACCCATTCCCGTCTAATTACACACATTGCATGTCTGCGTATTTCGCGAGACAGATATCTAAAGGCGTGCGCCGTGTGTCCCACGGGGAGGTTATGATCAAAAAATGTGCATTACCTGCTTATATTTCGATGTAGTTATTTTTTCGCCATTAGGTGTGCCAGTTCATTTCTCATCAGATTCAGGTGTTGGCGTCCTCTTTTTAATCATCATATTTAGTGTCCAATGTTCTGTATTGACAGTAAATTATTTTCTCGTTCACACAATTTCTTTCAGCGATTGTATTTATCGATGAGAATACAGTAATATTGATTATTATTTAAATATTTATCATTAACTATTTATTACTGCAGGTAACTAGAAAGATGTCCCAAGTGAAATAAAGGAATCATTTTTAAATAAAATAAGCCTTGATGAAACAACAGTACCTACTTGTTTCTAAGCTTACCGCTTAGAACTGGTGAAAAAGTACAGTAATAATTTTTCTTTCTCGCTAAAAGTGATATATACGCAGTTAAAGGGTGTAAGTAACAGGGCAAAGAAATCAAAACATATAATTCATGAAGTTACTGTTAATTCTATCACGCTAATAGTGACACGCAGTCATAGTGAACAAGGCTCGATATTCGATCAGACCGGAGGGCTTCAGGTGTCAACCGTTCTGCACGATGGGAATGGGTTTAAAATTGCATCAGAAATATTGGGTCTACTTTTCTCTAGTGTAATAAGTGCAGTGAGTTAGTCAGTTCAGCATCGTCTATAACTGCAAACAAAGGCAAAGACATTGTTATGATTGTAGTGTAGTCTTATATATTTTAAATTTGATTTAATTGAATAACATTTTTTATATAAATAATAATATATCCGTATAAAATTAATTTTTATCTTTTCACCGATTGGTATCGCCATGAGTATTGACCTTTGACAACGGATTCTCAATACCGACCCAAATGTCCATGAATTTTTAGTATCAAGAAACAACAAATCCTCAGTTATTATCTCAAAAATTTTATAAATTTTTTACCAGTTTTAATTTCATCAAGAATATAGATTATACTGTTTGGTAGGGCCGTCATGGAATGTTGCTGTCCAAGAATACACCCACAGCCAGTTACACCTGTCTGCTAGACCAGAGGGGAGAGATGAGATTAGGCGTTGGTGACATGGCGATTCATGACCTCATCACTCCGGAGCATGTTAGTCAAACATAACTACTACAGGTCATTTTTCAGTTGAAACAGAGCGGGAATGAGATTAGGTGTGATTGACATGGTGACTCATGTCCTCATCACTCGATAATATGTGAGTTAAACATAACTACAGTAGCTACACCTGTCATCTGGATCTGGGGCAGATGAGATTAGGTGAAGCAAATTTATGGTTTTTATCTAATAATTAAGTTATAAATGAAGATAAAACAGAATATATAATTTTTTCTCTTAGAAACCACCTTAATTTAGAAGATAAATTTTTTAAACCGGTAAAATTACTGGGTGTATATTTAGATAATAAGCTTTGTTGGGAACAACATGTCAACCAAGTTTGTATTAAGTTAGCTAGGGTAACTTGTCTTTTAACCCTAGAAGTGGCAAGCTTTTTACTCTTAACTGTAACATAAAAATAATTACTAATATCTTCTTTAAATATCAAAGTTTAAACAAAAAAGCATAAAACATGCCCCCCCCCCTTATAACCACTAACCACAAAAGCAAAACAGGTGTCCACTGCAATCCCAATTAAGCCTACAAATGCCGTCAAGTTCCACCCAAGCCGGTCACCGTTTATTTAAGGTGGGCCCTCCACTCCGCTTCACCACACATTTGCAAGCCAAATTGGGATTGCTCATGGTTGGGATTCGAACCCTAGCACTTCCGAATGGCTAGAACGTTACGCTCGTCAGCACAGCACTTTAGCCAGTTAGGCCACCAGTGCATAGGAGTTGAAAGCGCTTACTTGGTTATAAGACCTGCCCGGTGGCAGTCTAGTGCACTACGAGAACAGGTTCGGTTGCTTGCCCCCAGAGGGCATCACGGTCACGTAGCCGCTAGAGTCTAACAAGTTCACTAAACTGACGACAGATGCCTCCACCTGCCACTTCTTATTAAATATGTAAATGCGTCGTAAATTACGACTTTGCCAGTTCTAGGGTTAAGGAAATTGAAAACATGTGTTAGTTTAGAAGTTTTGATCATTATTTATTTTGGACTATTCCATTCCCATCTAATATATGGCATTAGATTATGGGGGAATTCTTCCACAGCCATAAAAGTTTTCATCTGGCAAAAGAAAGCAATTAGGGTGATTTGTGGCCTGCCTTCAAGAGAATCATGCAGACTTGTTTTCTCTAGGATGAACATAATGACTTTTCCATGCCTCTATATTTATCATAACCTTGTTTTTGTTAAAAAGCACATTGATTCTTTTAAAGGGGTTGCCTCTGTTCATGGCCACAACACAAGACAAAAAGATAATTTAGTTAGACCTAGCATCAGATTAAATAAATACTTTAAGAGCCATAGTTACCATAAAGTATTGCTGTTTAATAAACTACCAACCATTGTAAAATTGTTACCATTCAAAACGTTTTGTACAGTTTTAAGTAAGTGGCTTAAAGCCAAAGCGTTCTATTCAACAGAAGAATATCTCGAATGCATGGACATGAAAGACATTGTGCATATTTAATACCATATGAATTCCAATTATTTGTAACTTGACGAAGCCTATTGTATCGTCTGATATCTAACGGCCAATAAAGATCTTGTAATCTTGTGTGATTGACATGGTGACTCATGTCCTCATCACTCGATAATATGTGAGTTAAACATAACTACAGTACTTGATACTTGATACTTGATAAAATCTAGGGGAAAGATTGCACCGCGACCTATGAGATCTATTGTGCCCCCCAGACTAGTCTCTAGTTCTTGCCTAGAGAACCCCCTCTAGTCCTAATACCTTAATAAAGTTTAGTATAACGAGGGGTTCTAACTTTGGGAAATCCTCCACCGCCACCTGGTGTGTTCCCAAGCTTCTGGCTCTCTTCTGACCTATCGTGTCACACTCAGCCAATACGTGTCTAGGTGTTTCCTCCCCAGATTGGCAGAAGCGGCATTCACCCTCTTGGAGCCTACAGTGTCAGGTTAGAAATCCCGTCAGTATCCTTAGATCGTTTTTCTTAAGCCTGATCATGGTCTCAGACCTTCTTATATTATGCCCTCCAAGCATTTCCTTAGCCTGTCGGCATCCTGGATGAACAGTCCAGGCTTTCCCTCTGGCTTCCTTCTCTTCCTCCTTTAATTTCTTTTTGAAAAAGGAGTCCTCCTGTGCACAACCTGGCTCCGGTCCAACAAAGGGGGTGGCTGCCCCTACCCTAGCCAGCCCTAGCCTAGTTTGTCTGCTACTTCATTCCCCTGGACACCTTGGTGCCCAGGTACCCAAAGTAGTGACAACTTGTTGTTCTTCCCCAATTGATCTAGACTGCTCCGACAGTCCCAGACCATCTTGGATCTGAAGGCTGCTGAGCTCAAGGCTCCAATGGCAGCCTGGCTATCTGAGAGGATCACAATCTCCTTTTTCATGTATCCTCTGCTTAGGTTGAAGTGTGCACACCTTTCTATGGCCTTGACCTCTGCTTGGAATATGCTGGGGGAACGCCCCAGTGATTCGTAGTATTTGATCCTGGGACCAAAAACCCCTACACCAGTCCCCTCCTCGGTCTTGGAGCCATCAGTATACCACCTGATGACCTGATTCCCGAGGGAATTTAGGGTTTTCCCGTCCCAGCTAAGTTTATTTCCTAGCTCCACATGAAATTTCCTTTCAAAGTTATACTTTATTACCATGGAATCCCTTGGTCGTTTCATCAGGTCCCTTAGGCCTGGCGGAAGTAGCTCCCCGCAAATTGTGGAGGAAGTGTCAAAGTCAGTCTTCTCCATTCTAAGCAAGGTCTCCTGCTGAAAGGCACTGTTCTCTCTACCACAAAGTGTAGGGGTGTCAGATTTAAGATCACCTCCAGGGCAGCAGTGGGACAGCATCTCATAGCTCCTGTAATGATAACGCATGCCAGCCTCTGTACTGTCTCCAGGGCTTTCTTTGTTGCTTCAACTTTGGTTCTACCAGCCCAGACCACGCACCCATATGTAATGATAGGCCTCACTAACAGGGTATACATACTTCTTAGTATACATGGGTTACAACCCCACATCTTCCCCGCATATCCCCTGCATGTCATCAGGTTATTACTAGCCCTGTTGGTCACCTCCTCTATGTGTCTATTCCACATAAGTTTCTTATCTAGTATTAACCCTAGAAATTTCACTTCTGATTTCCACTCAAGCTCCTCCCCCCCAAGCCTGGGATATCCTCAAGTCTCCTCTTTCTTGTGAAAGGCACAAGTGATGTCTTCTTATGGTTGACTGACAGCCCCACAGACTCACACCAAACCTCTGTACAGTCAAGCCCCCCCTGAATTAGATCGCAGAGAGTGTTTTCGAACCTCCCTCTTGCGATGATGACCACATCATCTGCATATCCGATGCATCGCAAGCCCTTCCTGGTTAGTTTCCCAAGAAGCTCATCGACTACCAGACTCCAAAGGAGGGGTGATAATACCCCACCCTGAGGGCACCCCCTCACTGTACCCATTTGAATAATTCTATTTCCTACGTGTGTTTCCACCGTCGTTGTGGACAGCATATTCCTAATCCCCGTTGGATTAGGAATATACTATATATAAAGAAATATAAAGAGAGGGCTCATCAGACACCCTCCACCTTTCGATGTTACCCATCACACTGTTACTAGCCAGTGTGAGGTCTAGCACCTCACTTCTGTTCTTCGTTACGAAGGTAGGTTTACTCCCTACATTCATAATCTCTAGATTAGATCTTACAATAAATTCCAGGAGATTCTCACCTCTCCTGTTGATGTTGCTGCTGGCCCACACAGTGTGGTGCGCATTTGCGTCACATCCCAAGATCAGCGGCAGTCCCATCCTGTCGCAGTACTCTACCAGGCCCTGGACTTCTGGAGGAGGGCATTCCCTCTCAGCATCAAAATATCCAGAGGCCAGGATCACATCACGGTCGGTGCCCCCTATGCTTAGACAGGTTCTAATTGGCACTAGGTCCCGTGATAGGTACTCTGTGACACACATACACCTCGTATAATTCCTTACCAGAATGCAAGCCCTAGGTTTACCCTCCCTAGTGTCCCAAATTACCTTTGCATCATTGCTCTGGAGGCCCATAATCTTCTTTCTGAGGACCCAGGGTTCCTGGATCAGCACCACCATCTGTCCCTCCCGGGAAAATCTTCTCAAGACCAAGGCCGAGGCTCCCTTGGCATGATGAAGATTTACCTGGGCTATCCTAAAGTTGAGGAGATCCCTTCCCAACTTTTTCTTGAGGGAGGGCATCCTCCTCGCCATCTATCAGTGCCTGCTCCTCCTCTTCCTCCATACTCTCTGCCATCTTGGGGGTTGCTATATTGAGGCTAGAGAGGTCCAGGTCATTGCCCTGTACATCGCTTCCCTCAGCTCCCCCTGGCTGGTTAGTCTCCTCCTGGTTGGAGTCTCCCGACTTCTCGCCTGCCTCCTTCTCCGTGGGCTTGCGTGCATGCACAGGGATCCTCCCAAATCGGTAGAAAATTTGGAATTCCTCCTTCTTGATTTGCTCCCATGCCTGGTCATCAATCCCAATGTGCAGGAGCTTTCCCTGTCCCTCCTCTTTACTCCTCAGAACCTGCCACGTCTGGGTACCGAGCCCCTCGTTCTGGCTTTCAACCAGGGACAGGATGAACTTGTCGTCCTCGCCTTTGCTTCTTGGGAAGAAAATCGTGACGTTATGAGCCTTGGGTATATCGTCCCCAAGGCACGCCATCAGCTCTACCCCCTTCCACTTCTGTAGCTGGGTGGCCTTACTCCTCAACCAGTCAGCAGTTTCTTGGTTGATGCACTCCACCAGCATATACCCAGGCCTGAAGTGCACGCCCGCAAACTTAACCTTGCACGAGGTACCTCTCGCTATCTCTCTGATGATAGCGTCCTCTAGCTGTGAAAGCTCCTCCTTCCCCAGCCTCAATTTAGGGTACTCCTTTGGGAGTACAGCAACTTTGACGAGTTTAGTGGTTTCTGCATATGTGGTTGCTTGCCCACGTGCAGGTGCGTAATGTGAACCCTCTGTACCCACTCTCCTCCTCTTAGCATCGTACTCCCTCTGGGGTGGGGTGATCTCCTGCGTACCCCTTTTCCCCTGACTGGGCGCAGGATCGTTCTGCCCTGCTGCCTTCCTTTCTTCAACCCTCTTCCTGGCCTCGTCAGGTTCCATGCCCTGCTTCAGGAGTCGAAGGTATCTGCGGGTACCTGCCCCACTCAGTCCCTGTCTACGAGGGTCGTCCTTACCCCCTGGTTCCCCCAGTTTTGGGTATCTAGCCAACGGTCGATACCTTTGACCCCCCTCCTGTGTCTTGCGGTACTTGCCCGCGGGCAGTTGCTCCTGCCCTGTGTTCTTGGTATTCACTTGTGCGGTACTTGCCCGCGGCAGTTGCTCCTGCCCTGTGTTCTTAGTATTAGCTTGTGCGGTACTTGCCCGCGGAAGTTGATCCTGCCCTGAATTCTTTTTATTTTGTTTTTCTTCTTCCATGTCTGTTCCCACGAGTAGCTAGGGAAATATCCGTCCGCCTGAACAGAGCCCCGCATGTCCAGGTAAGGCTACTTACTGCAGGAGGTCGCCCGGTATCCTGCAGGTACCGTTCTAGACACCATATATAAGGCCTGGTGCCATCCACTCCTCGGCACGGTTCACGTGACACCTTGAGTTGGCCTGAAACAAAGCGGAAGAGCAGGGGAGAAGATGGGAGAAGAAGAAGAGAATGGGTTTGTACAGATAGATGAAGACAATCTATCCACGCATTGGAGGGGAGAAGAAACGTGGGTAGATAGAAAAGACCCTGCTCAAGAGGAGAGTAGAGAGTCAGGGAGGCTGATTGCAGTGGCTTCGCCACTGGGCGGTGGGATCGCCAACCCCTACGACAAAATAACTACAGTAGCTACACCTGTCATCTGGATCTGGGTCAGATGAGATTAGGTTTTCTTGACATGGTGACTCATGTTTGCATAGTGTTAAAACTAGAGTAATGTTTACAGTTTGTTTCCAATATGCTTTCATTTTTATTGTTATTTTTTAATCTTTTGTATATATTGTTGTTTTTTTAATGTCTAAGTAGCTTAGAGGTTTGTAAAATTATTTTATTTTATTAATTTAAAAGTACAACAGAGATACTTTGTTTTGTTTAGTAAAAATATGATTTTTTTGGTTTAACCCTTTAAGTGTTAATCGCCCAAATGGGGGCGACTCTATTGGGCCGCCAAGTGTCAATCGCTCGAATTTAGACTCTGCAAGCTCTACTTTACCGGTTTTTTTTAAAGGTTTGCGATCTATTAAACGGAACTATATCGTATACCATATTGTTTAGGAACTTTTAATAAATGTTGCCGTTTAACACCTATTTTGAAGGTCTGTGAGTGTTTATTTACCTATGCAGCTGTTTTATTGTTGCAAATTTTTTTGTGAAACTTTGTTTATGTTGTTGTTTGTTTACATCCCTAAAATGTCTGATGGTTTGCGTTCTAGTGATATTAGGGATTTATCAGATGGTAAGTTAAGTGAAGTGGATATTTTGAGACCTTTAAAAACCACAAAACAAAACAAAGGTGGCATAAAACTGGTAAAAGTTGCAAAGAAGGCACCATTTTTCAAGTACGGGGGGGTACTCAAAAGTAAGCGGAATTTGTCTGCCGAGGGTGGAGCTTTGGTAGTACGGGTGAGCGCCACTAGGTCGTGTCTAGCGCAACTCTTTGCCAGTTTAGTCCCGTGCGGGTCATCGAGCTAGCACATTATGTTCGTCTGTAGCGTCATTTTTTGCTGTAGCTGTTTCACTGTTGCTTTGTTTTTTACGATGGCAAGTTAAAGTGAACACTGCGCCGCTGTGAAATTTTGTTTTTTACGCGGTATAACCACTGCTGAAACTGTTTTAATGTTAAAAACTGCTTACAAAGATGATGCTTTGGGGAAAACTCAAGTGTATGACTGGTTTTCTTGATTTAAAAATGACGACCTTTCGACTGATGACAATCCTCGTTTTGGACGTCCATCAACAGCCCGAATTGATAAAAATATCGAAAAAATGTGAGAGCCTGTGCTCACAGACCGTCGACAGACAATTTATCAACTCATAAATTAGTGCAATAACTTGAAGTTCGATTCAGCAAATTTTAACAGAAGATTTAGGAATGAGATGAATTGCTGCCAAATTTGTTCCTCAGGTTCTGACTGACAAACAGAAATCACGTCATGTTGAAACATGTCATGAACTGAAAGTACAGCTCAGAATTGCTCCAGATTTTCTTTTAAAGGTAATTAATTACTGGTGATGAATCATGGTGCTATGGTTACGATCCAGAGACAAAACAACAAACAAGCCAGTGGAAAAAATATCAGTGGAAGTCAGTGGAAAAATCAAGCCTGCTGCGGCAGTAGGTATATAGTAGTCTAATACCTAGTGCTAAGGATGTTCCTTTGATAACTATTGGGGACCTCAATGCTGACTCAATGAGTGATACCCCATGTGTTAATATTTTTTCAGATTGTGTGAAGTCCTTTGGATTAAGAGATGTATATAAAGATGTTCCCACTAGGGTTTCTGATAATTCTTACAGTTCAATAGATCACTGTTTAACCAACTGTCATGTATCTAAAGCGTTTTTGCTCAATTGTCATGTATCCAATCATTTCGGCCAATTGACGGAATTTGCATGCCCAATCATTGGTAACCTTGAAGATAAGATTAAGTTTGAGCGAGTATTGTCTGATGTTAACTTGATTTCTCTCAAACATAGTCTTAAGTATGAACAATGGGAAGATATATTTTGTTCTGACTCTTGTGTTTCCAGTAATGATAAATGGGAATTGTTTTTTGAGTTATTGTTATGGCATTTAAATGTGCATTGTCCGGTAAGGAAGCTAAATGTTAGCTCCAGTGATAAATCTGGTAAAAAGGTAGACAAGGTGGAACTTGATGGTCATACATTAAACTTAAGGCAAAGTATGAGGGATATGCACTCCTTGTACATGGAAACCAAAGATGGGCATCATAAGGTTCAATATAGATTATTTAAATCTCAGTTTAGATCAAGTGTAGCAAAACTAAAATCAAAAAAGTCATTGATAATAATTTATAAAAAGTTCTGACAATATATCTAAGAGTTCCTGGTCTTTTGTTAATAGTATTAGGAAGTCTGGTCCTATTGATAGAAATGTAGATATTTCAGTGGTTCAGGATAGTAACTCGATCACTGCTCCTGCTGATGTGTGTAACGCTTTTAAAGACTTTTTTATTAATATTGTGGAAAGTGATATTACGTGTGTAAGTAACGAATCTTTGAATTTTGATTATTAGCGAATTTCCCATAGGGAAGAGAAGCTATTACCGTAGGTCTCATGGATAGACTTAAACCCGGGACCATGTTATTTTTTCTTCTTTAGGTGCCTAGAGACCAAAAACAATAGTCGTTAAAATTTATATATATATGTATATATATATATATATATATGTATATATCTTGATGTTTGTAGAAATGTGTCAAATGACTTAATACAATTATAATTATGTATGTATATATATATGTGTCTGTGAACACGATAACTCTCGTAAAAATGGTCCGATCGAGACCAAATTTGGTATAGACAGTATTCCTTCAAATGCTCGGACGAGTTCGTAAACCAGACATATCGGTCAATGGAAACGGGTAGTTTGGGGGGGGGGTTTTGTAACCCAAAATGGGTTTTTTTGCGTTTTTCACATGTAATTTAAAAAGTTTCCAATTTTATAATTCACCATTGGAATCAGCTTAAAAAACTACACAATTAAGTACCTTTAAGTTTTTAGCTATCCACAACGGTTACTGTACTTTTTTACCTTGTTCAAGTTTCCATGAAAACAATACAACACACATAATAAAAATTAATTTTAGCTTGCCAAACCTTTTAATACAATTCAAACACTTCAAACATGAGAGACAACAACAAAACAATAATAATAATAAAAAACATATGTTTTCAAATATTAAACAATCAACCATATTGGATATAGAGGCAGGCACTGGGCTTGGCTATAAATCCATAAAAGTCCAAGGCCGTAACATACCCCCGCCCATGAACCACTTCGGGGTTCATGACAGAATCAAAGATGAATAAACAAAATAAGTCGAACGATCCAATAACCCCTTTTCCTGTCTTCAGTCAGTTATCAAAGGGAAGTGGAGATACCTTGGTGATGGGTCTTGAGAGAGGCCCTCTAGAGGTTTGAAGGTGGACCACTCGAACGAGTCCATCTGGACATGGCGAAGTTGAGAAGTACATTGTTTGCCAGAACTCAGGGCACGTAGATCTTCTTTAAATTCTGATTGCTGTATGAATTTGCATATTTTCCATTCAGTTTCTTTAATTTCCTTTAACTTTAAACTTTTTTTGACCTTATTCACTCCCTTGAAGATAATAGTAAAACACATCACATAAGTAAATACTCTTAATAGTGTGTCCCATGAGGAGTATTTACCAAGCAGATCATCTGTAGTGGACTGTATGGTTACTAGTATGGGAAGTGGATCTTGCTTTATTTCAGGTAACTCCTCAGGTACAATCGGAGTGAACATTGTTTTTGGCCAGGATTCTTGAGATTGCTGTAACCAGGAAGGCCCATGCCACCAAAGGTCATGACCTAAGATAGAAGACGGAAGGAGACCTCGACTGGCACAGTCAGCTGGATTAGAATTAGTTGGAACATGTGACCCATTTAACCCCTAGCACATTGTACAACAGATGTTCTGGATCTGAACATGGCAGAGGTTCTTCCCGGTGTGATTCAGGGACATTGCGCACAAGCTGTGTACAATTACTTGTCCATTTTCTCAGGTCGAAGCCACCTTTAGAGAGAAGTTGGATGGCTTCGGTTTGGAGAGTAAGAGCATTTTCCATTGTATCTGCTCATAATATTAAATCATCGACGTAGATTTGATTGTTTATAGCTTGACTTGCACGAGGAAACATATGACCCTCATCAATGACGAGCTGCTTCAGAGTTCGTATCGCAAGATAAGGTGAACTGGTAAATCCAAAGACCACGGTTGTCAAACGATATAGTGACAGAGGTTTGCATGATTCTTCACGCCAGTAAAGAAGTTGGTAATTTCTATCATCTGGATGTATAAGAATTCTTCTAAACATTTGTCTAATATCGCTACAACAGACAAATGGGTAAGATCTGAATAAAATCAAAATATCACTGATTTCATTTTGAAGCTTAGGTCCGGAATGAAGAATATCATTGAGTGATACACCAGAGGACGATCGAGCACTGGCGTCAAATACAATTCGAACCTTTGTTGATGATGAGTCTTCTTTGATAACAGCATGGTGTGGGAGAAAGAAATGCTCTTTATCTGGGAGTGGGGGGACATTCACTGGTTCCATATCTCCAGAGTCCAACAATTCTTTTATGCAATCGTGATATTTTTTCTTCAAGGCTGGGTTGGAGTTAAGTCTTTTCTCTAATGAGAAACCCCTTCTTTTTGCCATACTTGATGAATCGCCTAAAGGGGGGTGTTCATCTTTCAAAGGGAGACGAACAACATAACGCCTTGTTGAATCTCTTGAGTGTGTTTTGATGAAGTGGTTTTCACAAAATGTGTCATCTGGAGTAGGCTTAGCCTTGAAAGGGGGCTCCTCATGAGTCCAAAACCTTTGTACAGCTTGATGGAGATCATGTGAGTCAATAGTGAGTAGAGAGGTGTAACTTACGTCGCCTGCATCTTCAATAATATCAGAGTAAGGCTCAGATTGTGGAGATTCAAATACAGGGGACAAACCTATCAGAATATAACCAAACACAGAATTCATAGCTGATGGTAGATTTTCACCAATGATGAGTTTTTCTCCGGTCATAATTTTAGGATAGAGATCGGCTCCTAAGTAAGGCTCAGATTGTGGAGATTCAAATACAGGGGACAATCCTATCAGAATATAACCAAACACAGAATTCATAGCTGATTGTAGATTTTCACCAATGATGAGTTTTTCTCCGGTCATAATTTTAGGATAGAGATCGGCTCCTAATAACATATCAACTGAACTAGGAGTGCCAAATGTTGGATCCGCAAGAACAAGATTCTTAAATCTATCCTTTACATCATGAGGAACTTGATTGTGAGGTAAATTAGATGTTATTCGATTCAATATAACCACGGGGTGGTTATCAGTCACTTTAGTTCCATTTAAGGCAGATATGTGAACCTTAGAAAGACCTTTACTTCTTACATGGCATGATGACAGACCATCAATTCTGTTATATTTAACAGAAGATCTTTCAAGTGAAAGTAAACTCGCAGCTGTTTCGGTTATGCAAGAAATCATGGAGGCTGAATCCACAACAGCTCTGAGTACTAGTGAAATACCCTTGGTTGAGGTTACTCGTACCAGTGTGGTACCTAACAGTATTGTGGTGGGTCTGTCAAGGCAGCTTTTATTTTGAGAAAGTGCAACTACAGCGTTTTTTGAGGAGTCCATTGCTGGAGTAAACTTATAAGAGGAATGATTTGCAGAGGATTGATTTTTAATAGAATTAGACACCTTACGCTCAGGGAAGTGTAACCATGAATGGTGTTTCTTCTTACATTGTTCACAGACCCTTTTGGATTTGCATTTATTTACAGAATGAGCAGAACCTAAACAGTTGAAACAAAAATGATTTTGTTTTACAAACTCAAATTTATCTTGTGTTGATAACTCCTTGAAAACAGGGCAACCATAAATGGAGTGCCCTTCCTTGGAACAATATTTACATTTCATTTTAGGATAAGAGATAAGTACAGTTCGGTTTTCTTTATAATCTTTATCAATTTTTGAACTACTAGGTTTTGGGTTAGAATGATGTGTGAGACTTGGATAAGACGAAAGACTAGCTGCCTCCAACCGATTACATTCCTTTTCCAAAAACACTATTAGTTCTTCGGCACTAGGAAACGTCTGGGAATCAGCCCTATCATCTTCAAATCTTTTTCGCATTTGATTGTCTAGCTTTCTCATAAGGAGAGACGATAGTATCATGTTAGATGGTTTTACCTCATGTTTCAAAGCGATAAGAGCCTGGTCACTTTCATGGAACCGCAAGATGAACGATCTTAAGTTACTAGCTGTTGGGGTTTGAATTTGAGGCAAATCAATTATGTTATTAACATGAAAACTAACAATTTTTCTATTATTCTCATACCTCTTTTTGAGGATTTTCCATGCTACCTCATAATTCTCTGGAGTGATCTGAAGATTTTTTACCAAGTTTAGGGGCTCGCCTTGAAGTGACAACAAAAGATACTGCATTTTTTGAGATTCATTAATGTCAGAGTTTTTATTGACTGAGGCATCAAACAAATTAAAGAAAGTTAACCATTGATCAGGAGATCCATCAAAAGGTTTTAAGGTAAGTCGAGGTAGTTTTAAATTCAATGGGGAAACATTAGACTTACTTGGAGAGACAAGCCGTGTGTTATTGTTACCTTGATATTGTTTCGTCAGTAACATAACAGTAATCGATTTGTAAATCTCAGTTATATCCTCTTGTATCGTCAGAACATTATCAATATTAAATTCCTCATCTTCCTCGGCCATTAACTGAGTTAAGGAGTTGCTAAAGTCCGAAAAGTGGGTTTTAGCGACATTGTGGTAAAAGTTGAGCTCATTGAGCTCTGTTTGGTCAAGTCCATCGGTGATCACAACGTTTGTTATTATTTCCTCTACGTGAGTCTTAGTTTGAATTAAACTACTTTTTAATAGAGTACTTTTCCTTTCAAAGATACAAAACTTCATAATGGATGAACAAATTAGTAATTATTAAATTCAAGAGATTAAAATCAATACAAAATAAAATGAAGCAACAAAAATATCAGACAAGGAAAGAGAGATTACAATTTCAAAAGAGAGAGATTTCACAAATAAAACATGGACAAGGATATTTGAGGGTTCTTCACAAAACTTCCATAGCCTTAGTCTATCCGGTTCGTTCAGGACCATGTACTTTTTTACCTTGTTCAAGTTTCCATGAAAACAATACAACACACATAATAAAAATAACTTTTAACTTGCCAAACCTTTTAATACATTTTAAACACACTATAAACATGAGAGACAACAACACAATAATAAACAATAACAAAAAACATATGTTCCAAATATTAAATAATTAATCATATATAATATTGGGCAGGTGGTTTCTGTAGCTTGGCTTATGTCCATAAAAGTCCAAGGCCCAGTAACATACCCCCGCCCATGAAATCCATCTGACGGGGTTTGTTGTGGAAACAAGATGAACGCAAACAAATTAAGTCGAACGATCCACAATAGCCCACTTTTCTGTCTTCAGTCAGTTTTTATCAAGGGAAGTGGAGATTACCTTGGTGATGGGTCTTGAGAGAGGCCCTATAGAGGTTTGAAGGTGCACCACTCGAACGAGTCCATTTCGGGACCTGGTGAAGTCAAAGTATCGCGACCCACGCCATGTAAAGTGAGGCTGATTTGCTTCATGGATGAGGACGAGATCTCCAACTTTTACAGTTTGGCTGAACAGTTCTCCATTTTTTTCCTCTAGAATACTTTTCTTCTTTAACTTTATTTATTTTACAATCTGTTAAAAAGATAACAATAAGTAAAAATTATGTAACTGAAATGACATGAACTATGCGTCACCCAGTGGTGACACAAAAATGTTATTGTTCAAATCGTAGAGGAAGATCCAGGACTGAACAACGCTTAAGTCTATTCACTGTTTCACTGTTGTCAAGTAAATTTAGAGCAAGGTAGTTGGGATGATTTTCTAGTTTGGTCAGATATTTACTGCTGAAGCGGCGAATTTCCTCTTTGACAGAGAGTAATTTTAAATCATCATGCAGTGTCTTGTTTGATACGAACCAAGGAGCTTGGGTTACTTTTCTCAAGACCTTTGATTGGAACCTCTGTATAATTTCGATGTTTGAATTACTGGCAGTACCCCAAAGCTGCAATCCATATGTCCAAATTGGTTTTAAAATAACTTTGTAAATTAAGAGCTTGTTTTCAAGAGACAATTTTGATTTGTAACCCAAAATCCAGTTAAGATTATTTAATTTTAAGTTTAGTTGTAGCCTTTTATTCCATACATGTGATCTCCACGTGAGTTTAGAGTCAAGGTGGAGACCGAGGTATTTCACACTTTCCACCTGGGGCAATAAAACGCCATTAAGGGTCACTTGTGGGCATATGTTTCGTCTTAACGTGAAAGTTATGTGGTGTGATTTTGCTTCATTTACTCTAATTCTCCATTTTTTAAGCCACAGCTCAAGACAACTTAGTCCAATTTGAAGGTTAAGTGAAGCAAGCACATTATTCATATGAGTAGCTAGAATAGCAGTATCGTCAGCAAATGTAGCTATGGTAGTTTCTGGTACTGTAGGAATGTCGGCAGTGAATATCGAATAGAGAACTGGACCTAGAACACTTCCTTGGGGAACTCCTGAATTAATCTCAAAAAGATTTGTATGGACGTCCAAATATTTAATTTGAAAAAATCGATGGGTCAAGTAAGATTTTAGTATGTTGAAATAAGAATGAGGAAGAGAGCGTTTCAGTTTGTAGAGTAGTCCTGGATGCCAAACCTTGTCAAAAGCTTGTTTGACGTCAATGAAAGCGGCAGAGCAAAACTTCTTCTTTTCAAGCGAGTCTCTGACAATGTTAACAACCCTGTGAACTTGTTCAGTAGTAGAGTGGCATTTTCGGAACCCAAATTGATGGTCGGGAATCAAGTTTATGTCTTCAAGTACTGGTTGCATCCTCTTCAGAAAAAGTTTCTCAAATAGCTTTGAAAGCAATGGAAGTAAGCTTATGGGACGATATGAAGAAACGTCATGAAGCGGTTTACCTGGCTTGGGAACAACGACAATTTGGGCTATTTTCCAGTGGCAAGGGAAGTACTCTAGACGCAAAACAGCGTTGAAAATAAATGTTATAAACATAATCGCTTTTCTGGGAAGTTCTTTGAGTACCCTTCCTGTTATGAGATCATATCCTGGTGCTTTTCTAGGATGTATTTCCTTATGTATCGTGCTGTGAACTTCAGAAGGGGTGAACGGCTTAATCGGGAGTGATAACTGCGTAGGTGATTCCAGGTAGTAAAATATTTCCTCGTCATCATTTTGCTGATCAGAGTCAAAAGGCCTAAAAACATCCGCAAAATGATCTGAAAATGCATTAGCCTTTTCACTGGAGCTCTTTGCCCACGAACCATCGTTGTTTCTAATAGGTGGAATATGTTGTATTGGTCTTTTTAAATATTTAGTTGCTTTCCACAAGGAATATTCACTTGATTCGATTGGTGAAAGAGAATTTGTGTACTCTTCAAACCACTTGTTTTTGGTTTCTATTATGAGTTGCTTAAGTTTTCTGGCCGCTCTGTTAAAACGTGTTTTGTCCATAGGGTTCCTTGTATTTTGCCAAATTCTCCGTAACCTTCTTTTCTCAGCTATTGTTCTTTTTATGTCTAGAGGTAGGTTGTTATACTTAACTCCTTCTTTATCGTGTTGGGATGTGGCATTCCAAGCAGAATTTTGAATAATGGTGTTAAAATAAATAATTGCGTCCTCCACATCACTATTTGACTGCAACGGATATTTAAGGTTTAGTTGCTCATTAATGTCCTCTCTGAATTTCTGAAAGTTTGTATTTTTGTTGAGGAGTGACGGAGGTTTCTCAAGAGGGCTTGCCCGTGAGCTAAGCGACAATATTACCGGTGAGTGGTCGGAAGAGAGATCCAGGCAGGAGGAAATTGTTAAATATTCATTTGATATTCCTTTTATAATAAAAAAAGTCCAAAAGATCAGGGATTTTATTCCTGTCAGTGGGCCAGTAAGTCGGTTCACCTGTAGATAGACTTGTAAGCTGTTGTTCCATCATGATATTGAAAAGTTCACGGCCTCGTGGTGTTGCCAATCTTGAGCCCCAACTCGGATGCTTTGCATTAAAGTCCCCTCCAACAAGAAATCTATTACCCAAAGAATTGAAAAACTCCCTGAACTGGGCTCTATTTATTACATGAGGAGGAGGGCAATAAATAGCTGAAACGGTCACAGGACCAGTTTCCGTCACAACAACAATACTTGATGCTTGTAAATAATCATGTTGAAATTTAGGTAGTTCAAAGTGCTTTATGTTATTTTTTATTAACACAGCAGCTCCACCACGTGCTCTAAGATTCGGATGGTTAGTATGATAGATGGTATAGTTTGGAATTTTGAAGAAGGACCGTTCCGTAAAATGTGTTTCTGATATTAGAAAAATGTCCAATTTTTGATGTAATAGAAAAGACGTTACTTCTCGATAGTGTTGTACCAAGCCATTGGCGTTCCAAAGAGCAATCCTGATGTAAGAATCCATCATTTTAATTTTGACACAAGCGTTGTTAAAAGATTCAGAAGTGAACCCATTTGTTGTGATTGTTGAATAAACAACTTTTCAAAGCGATCTAAAAACTGATGAATAGTTTGTGACAGGTTACTGTCAGTTTTGTTGTTGTTTACTTGTTTAACGGTGTCCGCGTAACTTAAGGAACTACGCCTTTTAGATGAAGAGTCCACCCTAGGTGGGGGGGAAGCATGATGATCTTGGTCTTGCTGTACTGGGGAAGACTTGGTTAAGACAGGATCACTGAAACGAGGGCTAGAAGAACCTCCTTTCAAATTGTCTTTACTTTCTGCTCTTATTTCTTTTAGAGCTCTTTGTCTCAACGGAGGATACAGTTTGTTTTTCACTTCTTTATAGACAACACACCCTTTGTAGTTAGCTGGATGGTTACCCTCACACAATGCACATTTAGGAGGATCAGAAACAGGTTTCCTACATGAAAATGTGTCATGGTTTTGACCACACTTAACGCAACGATATGGACATCTACAATAAGCCCTGGTATGGCCATACTGTTGACACCTCTTACACTGTACAACATCAGACTTTTTACGTGGAGGCTCAAACAAGATTTTAGCATTCAATAGATACTGAATGCTATATATTTCTTTATTGTTCTGATTAGGTTCTAAGTCTATGAAAAACATGGACAGTGGGGACTTAGTTTTATAGTCTTTAATGTTAGAGATATTTCGCACCTTGTGTCCGAATTCCTCAATAGACATTTTAATATCATTTATATCAGTTGAGAAATGCATGTTCTTCAGGACCACACGATAAGCCCTATCCTGTTTAATTTGAAACGTATGGAAGTTAACCTTGAGGCCCACTAGCAGATGAACTAGCTGTCTATATGCGTCAATAGAGACTGGACAAATTTTTACCTTATTTCCAGCTAGACATTTGTATGTATATTCATTCTTTGGTATGACTGACTCTATAGAGAACATCATATCCTTAATGTTTGCGATCCCAGGCAAGAAAATGGGCGGAGGTTTTGTGTCCTTCGAAGTTGGAGTACTAAGTTCACCCTCATCCTGGATCTGGCTGAGAGGATCAAAAATGTTTCTTGTTTGAAAGGTCACGGTTGGAAGCACCTGGCGAGGTTTTTTAGAATGATGATCGTTAGAGTTCACATTGCTCCTTTTATTGCTAGGAACAGTCTGCCAGTCGCTACCTTTCGTAACCAGTTGCGATTCTGCACCTTTGCAATCAATGTTTTGAACTAAAGTTTGGCTTGAGGTTTGGGCACATGCCGTAATATGGCATATGCTAATACTATTAGCAGTTGTTTCCTTATCTTTATGTTCAATGTTAAGTAGCGAACTATTGCTATCATAAGTTGACATAGTTTCATTTTGCAATTGCAAGTTCTCACGGCAATAATCATGGTCTGACATGTTATCGTGATAGTTTACTGAATTCACAATACAAATTAATGAAGGTAATAAACAAACAAACCTATAAAAGTGAGGTTATATTCAAACAAACACTTTTTTGTCAGTCAATACAATAATATATCAGCAATTATTATAACAAATTAAAGAACAAAAATTCAGTTTTACTAAATCTTCCTCGGCCATTAACTGAGTTAAAGCTAAAGTCCGAAAAGTTTTAGCGACATTGTGGTAAAAGTTGAGGCTCATTGAGCTCTGTTTGGTCAAGTCCATCGGTGATCACAACGTTTGTTATTATTTCCTCTACGTGAGTCTTAGTTTGAATTAAACTACTTTTTAATAGAGCACTTTTCCTTTCAAAGATACAAAACTTCATAATGGATGAACAAATTAGTAATTATTAAATTCAAGAGATTAAAATCAATACAAATAAAATGAAGCAACAAAAATATCAGACAAGGAAAGAGAGATTACAATTTCAAAAAAGAGAGATTTCACAAATAAAACATGGACAAGGATATTTGAGGGTTCTTCACAAAACTTCCATAGCCTTAGTCTATCCGGTTCGTTCAGGACCATGTACTTTTTTACCTTGTTCAAGTTTCCATGAAAACAATACAACACACATAATAAAAATAACTTTTAACTTGCCAAACCTTTTAATACATTTTAAACACACTATAAACATGAGAGACAACAACACAATAATAAACAATAACAAAAAACATATGTTCCAAATATTAAATAATTAATCATATTGGATATAGGGCAGGCACTGAGCTTGGCTATAAGTCCATAAAAGTCCAAGGCCGTAACAACTTACCTGTGTGAAATAGGTGACTAAAGGGAATGTTTCCAGTTCTTCTAAACAACTCGTCTTATTCTCTTATTCAATGAAATAGCTCTAGTAGTTTCTATGGAAACCTGTTCCAAATTTTCATCTTACAAATTGCCATAATTCCCTCAGATCTAAGATATATCCATGTCAAAAATTAAAAATCCAAATATGTAGCTTAAGTAGAGTAATGAAGATTTTAATTATGGTCACTTGATAATGGGATGGGTTTCCATACCTCGCGAAACGTAGTGTAGTTAAACCCTTGACACGGAAGAAAGAGTCTAAATAATTTAAAAAAATAGTCAAGTGAGTTATATTTTATACGTTTTACGTATATCATCTATATGCTAAAGTTTAATTTACATTTTAACTTACAAAGTATATTATGTTATTGCTCCTAAAAATATCTTGAGCTCATGTGAATCTACGAAGTTGTTCATAAGTTTATAAAAGAGAACGGTGTATAGGCGATGCTTTTATAGGTCATAAAATGTGTTACTGCCGCTTTACGTGCCAAGAGTACAATTTCACACCATTAGTTTTTGCATTATTCCAATTACGTAACAAAGAATTTACCTTAAAATTAGGCAATATGTATTAATAAATGAGTTATCTATAAAAATACAATATATTGTCCTATTGACAGGTTTCGTTGAAAGTCTAAATAGTAAGTACTGGTTGATTTACTCGTGTGGTTCTGCATGTGGATCCCGGCGCCAAGCCGATGCGTATTACAGTATTTAGATTATTGTATTATTTGATTATGTATTCTTAGCTGTGTGATTCATTACAAATTACTAACACACACAACGTCGCTGTAAATAATTTTACGTATATTGAAAATAATAATTTATCCTTAAAGTTTAGTGAATTTGATTTAAAACTTGTATTATGTCGTATAAAACATAATCATACACTCAGTAATAATAATTTAACCCCTAAGATACACAGGCTTTTGATACAGATATATTGGCTTCTCTAGCGATTTCTAATCGCGAGATTTTTAATCGCAAAAATGTAACAAATAGTTTCAAATACAAGTAAACCCACCTGCGACTGAAAAATTGTGTATTTCACTTGTATTTGAAATAATGTGTTACATTTTGCGATTAGAAATCGCTAGAGGAGGCCTTACTGAGCCTTACTGGGTCAATTTACTGTAGTTAAAATAAATTTTATTGTCTACTTAATAATGAATCTAGCGAATGTTACGTATTTTTAAAGATTTGAAGGTAGAATACTATAGGTGAGATCTAGAAATTTTTCCTGAAGTTTTTTTGAAGATAACTCAAAAACCACAAAACTCAACATCAACCAATCAAAATCAAAACAAACCAAATTCGGTTCGTTGTCTTTAAGTCTTTGTGTGCCGAGTAGACGTGTTTGTTTTTTGTGTGCGTAATTGTTAGTGAATGGTATATTGTTTGAAAGTTGTTTGACTGCTTCACACTTTTTTGTTTTTAGCTTTATACCGGTTCAGTCCAGATCATGTACTAATCGTGTTATATTATAGGTACTAGCTCGCCTGAGGACGGGACCAGATTTCAGATTCCGAAACGTCGTAAAACTTTGTTTCACATAAAAACGTGATTGATAATGTCCGTAGTAAAAATATAAATAGTAAATATTATTTTGCATATAATCCATTAAATAAATTAAATTTATTACGCTGAACAATTTCCATTTTTATGAGTTTTATGTTTATAAGAAAATCTGCAATGTATACTAAGGACTAAGGAAGAAAAAGATTATGCTTACATTTACATAGATAAATCACCATTACACAAGAGATAATTACTTTAATCATTGACACGCAGCATCGTTTAGTGAAATAATTTCTGAACATTCCAACAGTGTAGCTTTCATAATAACGAATGTTTTCAAAAATATATCTTTTGAAATATTTTAAAACCAATGCATTTTTTTATTTCACTGAAGTATTAGTAGGAATACTGACATTGAATATGACGTATTTTCATTATATTAAGCACATTTATTAATTTACTGTCATTACAGTAATTTAATTTTCTTAAAAAACGTTTTTTATAAGTTGTTATGTTAATAATCCTTTATCTTAATTCCCGAAATAATCTACAATCTTCATGACATTTTGATGTATATTTTATTTGATATAATGTAATATGATGTAACTTCTTTATATTTTTATGATCCTTGCTGTCTTCCTAAAGACTAGAATAGGCCCTAGCCTATTCTAGTAATCTGTGTTGATGATGCAGGAAAACGAAGAAGTTTTGTCACGGTTTAATATTCTAGCAATTTTGTTCATTGCACTTTCCATAAAATTGCTTCAATTTCTACATTATTCTCGCTCTTAAGAAAATAGTTTGACATAGATTTCACTTTCGTTAACTCCTAGGGGAGCTTTGACAGGAGTAAATTCTTAACAATAAATATATTCTCTTTCGTAACCTACTTATTTCATATAACTGTTTTTCCAGTTAAATTTGATTTAATTATTATGTATTTGAAATTACCACATAGACTTCCTTTACAAATTAATTATAATGTCAACCATTATTAAATTACCGGATTGGCATTGTCTCCTATCAAGTGTACAGTATCATGTATTCGGAAACACTTTCGATCGTTAAGTGGACTGATTTCCAAGAAAAAATCAAAACGTAGCAAAATTCAAAACTTCGGACGTTTCTGTAATTTTCTTTGTTGGTGACAAAGATTATGAGAAGTTGTTTTGACGTAAACACACGTTTTATCATAAGAGGAGCGTTATCAGAGAGCAGAACCTGTTGTGTAGCGCAATGCGTGCCCCCCTCCCGCCACCCGCGTATCGACCACCAACACCACCACCAACGCCGTTCACCTCACCAGTCTGTACTCGCTACTCGCTACTCGCTCACGCTCAGTTGATGCCGCAGCGCACACTTGTCAGCACCTCGCGGCATGACCGGCGCGCTTTCACTCGGCACCGCTATTCCAACAGTGAAATGGATATTCGATCATAGCACGACCGGGTAACTTTCGGTGGTGGGTCATTTAATGCCGTAACATTCATTCGGTGAAGGTTAGGTTCTATAACTGTTCATGTTCAGTGAGTGTTTTCTATTTTCCCCAAAGTGAAGTGCAAACGTGTGTAAGTACCATGGAATATCCCCATGAGAATGTAGACGATCACATCGAGAGAATGGCGCTTAACGGGACTTCAACCCCTGACATGTCGCAGGGGTTGTTGGTGGCAAA